>JBCEWC010002446.1:0-34404 GCA_038996855.1 Solanum aculeatissimum
GTGATATCTACGTTCTACCGGACTACGCTTGATCTCTTGTTGAAGATTTGCTAGTGGTGAGCCCTTTTGTTCAAGGGCAATAGCCACCATCTATCTACCACTTTATTTTCATATATTTACTTTCTATTGACTTGAGGGTGAGCCTCAAGCTTGTCGGGGCCCCACTCATCTATGTAGAGGCATTGTTGGACAGATCTATTCTCTAGTATGTTTGGCTTGTATGTTGGATATTTGGCTATGTAATATGAATCTATTCCGCTTGATTTATGATCATGTTCTCATGTTATGATAATGTCTTGAATTTTGAGTATGATGAATGACTATGTGCTATGTTCAAGCATGCCTATCCTATTCCCGTATTATCCCCAAAGCTTGAGTCCTAAGTCCCCATATCCCTAGATTTTATGTGCTACATATTTAGCTTCCGCATTTCCAAACCGATGATGAGTGTAATGATGCTATGATGGCTTGATTGAGGCCCTTCAGGTCCTCTTTCATCATGTCACATCTAGGCCCCCTATCCGGGTCGTGACACCTACTTACCTGTCCCATAGACATTATTTGCTATGTGTCTTATGCAAATCCTCTTCCCTATGAATCCCCATAGCTTGAGTGCAAAGTCCCATTTCCCCTATAATTATTTGTTACTTGTTTAATCCTTTAATTGAGCTTCCGCAACTAAGGATGTGCCAATGATATGGAAGAGGCTAGTTTGGGTTGTCGTCGGGTTTCCCACTTTGTCGTGTCACGTCTAGGCCCTAGGCTTAGGTCATGACATGAGTAGAAGCCATATAGGTGGAATACAGTTAAGTGGTGGATAAGTGTGATTATTTATATATTTGCTAATGTGTTGAGGACATGTACACCTAGCCTGTTGATTTCTTTTTACATGTTAGTTGATTGAGTTGATGGAATGGGTGAGTGATTGTTGATGATCCCTAGGAGATTGCTATACTAATTCTTTAGTACATATAAATGGGTTTGTTGTATTTCTTGTTAGTTGATATTATCGAAATTGTTGTTGGACACTGAGCTTGCTTATGACTGTTGTATTCACTACTGATTGTGAGTTTAGGGTTAGAGTACGTATGTGGTTCGAATTGGAGACGTCAGGTCTGCCTTTATCCGTGTTTTGCAAATTTAGCCACTAGAATAGGTCTATAGTTAACTTTAGTCAATACCCTCGAGAAACATGCCCAAATAAAATTTTTAATAGTGTGGTGATCTCCATAATGTCAAGTTTGGTCTAGAACAACCCTTCATTTGATATCGAGACTTCTGGATGTGACTTGTCCCCTCTTTCCTCTTTGTAAAAAGTTGAAGATAAAGAAGTGGGACCCACATTGTATCATCATGACCTTTGATGGAAATTTCCTCTATGCAGTTAGATCTGGAACATCCAAATTATTAGGGTTACATAGTTCATTTGAAAGAATAGAGTTCGAACGAGTTTGAAACAAAAAAAATGGAATTAGGAAGTTATTGAAGAGAGGGGTGACGTGGAAAGCTTACATCTTGCCATGTGGCACAATCTGGTCACACCATATGGCAATGAGGTGGAAGGTGGCTACATTGGCTATATATGTGTAAGGACCCAAGCTTTGGAAAACTTTTTCGATGTGGTGTACTCTGATTTTAAACTCATTTTGGGTGGTTAATGAGCACCATGAGTCTTCCTTATGTAGTCATGTACAAGAGAATTTCATTGGTTAAGTTTATCTTAAGAACCGTTGGAAGGATTAACTTTAACTTGTCATATCTATTAGCACAGAAAGAACTAGGTGTTTTATGACCTATCAAATTGAATTTCTTTTAGTTACCTTTCCATCGCACCTAGTTTCACTTGATACAGAGTTCGGATGAGGAAGGTATGCCCTTTTTTGAAAAGCTACCTGGGCAGGGGTTTGTGCCAGAAATTTGGCTAAGGCATGGCACCAGGAGACCCTACACGAGTCGTGAAGCATTGTACGGTCTCTGCTAGGGTCTCGTGGTCCTCAACACAGGTCTTGGTGGAGCGTATCATGAAGGTTTCAACCTAAGGAATGGTATAAGGTTAATGTTCTGGAACTCGTGTCAACTATATCAAAGCTTTCGCTGTCCGTGAACCTCTTGATGGGTCGTTTACCCTTCCGTGGCTCTAATCATGTTGAAAGTTTTTCTAAGGACAGTACCACGGACCACTGTACAGTCTGTGGCGAACCACACGATCCGTGGTGTTGTCCCTTCAGACGACCCATGGCAACTTTTGAGGCTCATTTCATTAATGGTTTAATTGTAATTTTGTTGTTTTCCTAAGATAATTTTGGTCTTCCTAAGACCTCCTAAACACCAGATTTAACCTATACTCATCCATTCTCATTTAATTTAATTCATTACACTTAGAGAATTAAAGTACTCTATCCTAAAAGAACCTCTCAAGTGAGGCTTGAAGATTCAACTTGGGAATTGAAAGAGGCCTTCTTCTTTAATCAATTTCTTCTCTATTTGTTTGGTCATCAAATGTATGTGGGATTGATTCATGGTTCCCTTTCAACCATGAAGACCCTTAAAATCTTTTACTCTTGATTTCATGTAATTGAGCTTACTTTAAACATAGGTCTTTTAAATTATTATTTAATTGATAACATTGAGCTATGGGCTATGCTTAATTGTTGTTTTTAAATCAAATTAAGCCCTAATATGTTGAATTGCATGAATATTATGAATATTTGAATATGCATTGTCCCTTTAAAGTTTGATTTAAAGATGGGTAATCTAAATTGTGAATAATTATTTATTTACTTATGAATTTACTTGAATTTCATTTTATATTGTTGCTTTAAGTTTCAATCTCTATTGCCCATGCATTTCCCTCATCTCTCATGACATATTCATACATGAATTATTATTTTTGATGGAACTCTTGATGTGGGCTAAGTCCCAACTATGATTACGACTTTGTTTTGAAAGTAGGTATTGGTTATGACTAGAATGTCATCACATCATGTCTATGATCATGGCTCTTTGAGAAATTATGGGTTTACACCATTATGTTATGATTAATGAGCTACTCTTATGCATATAATTATGAAAGTATGTTATGAACTATTATTTGGCTTATTATCCCAAGAAAGAATGATTATGAAGTATGTTGGCCTTTAAGCCTTAGTATGCATTGTTATGATTTGAAATACTTTTCCTCCTTTTGAAAGCAAGTATATGTATATGTATTCCTATGGGATGACGACTTAGCACCAAATGAGATTGGGGGTGGGGTCTTGACCTAAGTGGTCATTATTTAAAGTCTCCTATATCATAATTATGTTCTAACATAGGTTTTATTCCCCTCTTTGAGGGATGGTTATTCCCCTTTTTAGGGATGGTTATTCCCCTTTTTAGGGATAGTTTATTCCCCTCTTTGAGGGAAGAGGAATACCTGGCAAGTAGTCTACCCTTTTCTTTGGTGTAAGGTGAACATCAAGAATTCCAAGTTGTAGCTCACTTGGTCTTATCTTGTGTTGGTTGAGGTCACTTCCACGCTATGGCTAAAGTACTTTTGCAATAATGCATCTGGGATTTCATGGCATATTGATATTGTATCCTTTCTTATATACTTCTTTCTATACATATGTGCCCTTGTCACCTAACATTGATTTTTAGGATTTCATGTGCATTTCCATGCCCGCATACGTAGTACATTCACATGTACTAATGAATACTCTTTTGCCTACATAATCTCACTATGTAGAGATCGGAGACTATCACCTTCCACGTTTTGACGGCTAGTTGATTGATTCAAAATTGATTGTTGTGAGTCCTATCATCCAAGGACAAGCCAACTTCTATCTACCTATTATGATTATGTTGTCTATTTCTTTACTTTTAGGGTGAGCCCAGGGCGTGTCATGGCTCTCGACCTATTCTAGACTAGAGGCATTGTTGGACATCTTGGAGAATCTTGTACGGATTATGCTATGTGTATTCCTTTGAGATGTTATGGTTATATATTATGCATGGATGATTTAATTATGTGATAAAAGTTATTATGGAAATTCCTAAGTCCTATAATACCCCCATAGCTTGAGTCCTCCTTACCCGTCCCTTAGTTTTATATTCTATGTGAATCCATAAGTATACCTATCCCTATGATATCCCTATAGAAAGAGTCATACTTACCAACCCCATAGAACTATGTGTTAAATGTATATTTATGCACTTCCAAATTGATGATGTGCTAATGTATGCTATGAGTCTTTTTTGGGGACTCTCGAGTTCCTATTCGCTGTGTCACTCCTAGGCCTACTCCCAGGTCATGACAAACATGGTCTCAACCTAAGGAATGGTTTTAAGTATAAGGTTAACATTAAGAAACTCGTGTCAACTATATGGAAGCTTTCATGGTCCGTGAACGTCTTGATGGGTCATGTACCCTTCCATGGTGCTGGCCATGCTAAACGTTTGGCTAAGGACATTACCATGGACCACTATACAGTTTGTGGCCCACCATACGTCCCATGGTGGTTTCCCTTCAGACGACCCATTTGTAACTTTTGAGGTTCATTTCATTAATGGTTTACTTGTAATTTTTGGGTTTTCTTAAGGTCTTTCTAGTCTTCCTAAGCCCTCCTAAACACTTGATTTATCCTATACTCCTCCATTCTCATTCAATTCAATTCATTACACTTAGAAAATCCAAATACTCTCTCCTTAAAGCTCTTCTCAAGTGAGGCTTGAAGATTCAACTTGGGAATTCAAAGAGGCCTTCTTCTTCAATCAATTTCTTCTCCATTTTTCTTGGTCAGCAAAGGTATATGGGATTCATTCATGTTTTCCTTTCAACCATGAAGACCCTAAAATCTCTTTTACTCTTGATTTCATGAAATTGAACTTACTTTAAACATGAGTCTTTTAAATTATTGTTTAATTGATAAAATTGAGTTATGTGCTATGTTTAATTATTATTTTTAAAGCAAATTCAGCCGTAATATGTTGAATTGCATGAATATTATGAAGATTTAAATATGCATTGTCCCTTTAAAGTTTGATTTTAGCATGGGTAATCTAAATTGTGATTAGTTGTGTATTTACTTATGGATTTACTTGAATTTCATATTATATTGGTGATTTAAGTTTGAATCTCTATTTCCCATGCATTTCCCTCAACTCACATGACATATGCATACATGAATTATTATTTTCATTGAGCTTTTGATATGGGCTAAGTCCCAACTATGAGTACGACTATGTTTTGAAAGTAAGTATTGGTTATGACTAGAATGTGATCACATCATGTTTATGATTATGGCTCTTTGAGAAATTATGGGTGTTTACACCTTCATGTTATGATTAAGGAGTTGCTCTTATGCATGTATTCATGAAAGTGTGATATGAACTATTCTTGGGCTTTATAGCCTAAAAAAGTATCATTATGAAGTATGTTGGCCTTTAAGCCTAAGAATGCATTGTTATGATTTGAAAGACTTGTCCTCCTTTTCAAAGCACATATATGTATATGTATTCCTGTGGAATGATGACTTAACACTGAATGAGATTGGGGTGGGGGCTCGACCTATGGGGTCCTTATGTAAAGTCTCCTTTCTCATAACTATGTGCCAATAGAGATTTTATTCCCCTCTTTTAGGGATGTTTATTCTCCTTTTTACAGATGGTTATTCCTTTTTTTAGGGATGGTTTATTCCCCTCTTTGAGGGATGGGGACTACCCAGCAAGTAGTGTACCCTTTTCTTTGGTGTAGGGTAAACATCGGGAATTCAAAATTCTAGCTCACTTAATCATTCTTGTGTCTGTTGAGGTCACATCCCCACTTTTGCTAAAGTAATTTTGCATTCATGCATCATGGATTTTAGGCATATTGATATTGTATCCTTTCTTATATCCTTCTTTCTATATATATGTGCCCTTGTCACCTAACGTTGATTTGCAAGATTTCATGTGCATTTTCATGCTCGCATACTTAGTATATTCAAACATACTAATGCATACTCTTTTGCCTACATAATCTAACCATATAGGGACGGGAGACTATCACCTTCCACCTCTTGATGGCTAGTTAATTAATTCAGAGTTATTGTTTTGAGTCTTATCATCCAAAGATAAGTCGACTTCTATCTAGCTATTATGATTATATTGTCTAATTCTTTACTTTGAGGGTGAGTCTGGGGAGTGTCTTGGCCCCTGAACTATTCTAGACTAGAGGCATTATTGGACATATTGTAGAATATTGTACGAATTATCCTATGTGTATTCCTTTAAGATGTTATAGTTATATATTATGCATGGATGATATGATTATGCGACTAGAGTTGTTATGGAAAATCCTAATTCCTATGATACCCCATAGCTTGAGTCTTCCTTACCCATCCCTTAGTTTTATGTGATATGCTAATCCATATATATCCCTATCCCTATGATATCTCCATAGCGTGAGTCATACTTACCCGCCCCGTAGAACTATGGGTTTAATGTATATTTATGTGCTTTCAAATCAATGATGTTCGAATGTATGCTATGAGGCATTTTTAGGGACTCTTAGGTTCTCATTCTTCGTGTCATTCCCAGGTCTTGACAAACATGGTCTCAACCTAAGGAATGGTTCTAAGTATAAGGTTAATGTTTCGTAACTCACGTTAACTATATGGAAGCCTTCACAGTCTGTGAACCTCTTGATGGGTCATGTACACTTTCGTGGTACTGATCATGTTGAAATATTTCCTAAGGACAGTACCAAGGATTACTGTATGGTATGTGGTCCACCACACGACCCATAGTGGTGTCCCTTCAGACGAACCATTTGCAACTTTTGAGGTTCATTTCATTAATGGTTTAATTGTAATTTTTGTATTTTCTTAAGGCCATTTTATTCTTCTTAAGCCCTCCTAAACACCTGATTTATCCTATACTCCTCCATTCTCATTCAATTCAATTTATTACACTTAGAAAATTCAAATACTCTCCTTTTAAAAGCTCCTCTCAAGTGAGGCTTCAAGATTAAACTTGGGAATTCAAAGAGGCCTTCTTCTTCAATCAATTTCTTCTCCATTATCCTTTGTCATCAAAGGTATGTGAGCTTGATTCATGGTCCCCTTTCAACCATGAAGACCCCAAAAACCCTTTTACTTTTGATTTTATGAAATTGAGCTTATGTTATACATTATTATTTTAACTTATTGTTTAATTGATAAAATTGGGTTATGGGCTATGTTTAATTATTTCTTAAAGAAAATTAAGCTCTAATATGTTGAATTGTATGAACATTATGAGGATTTGAATATGCATTATTCCTTTAAAGTTTGATTTAAGCATAGGTAATCTAAATTGCAATTTAATTATGTATTTACTTATTCATTTACCTATCTACCTATTATGATTATGTTGTCTATTTCGCTATTTTGAGGGTGAGCTCGGGGAGTGTCTTTGCCCCGATTTATTCTAGACTAAAGGCATTGATGGACATCTTGTAGACGCTTCTCTAGATTATGCTATGTGTACTCCTTTTAGATTGTATGGTTACGTATTATGCATGGATGATATGATTATGTGATAAACATTGCTATGGAAAGTCCTAAGTCCTATGATACCCCTATTTCTTGAGTTATCCTTATCCATTCCTTAGTTTTATGTGCTATATGAATCCATGTATATCCATATCTCTATCATATCCCCATAGCGTGAGTCATACTTACTCACCTCGTAAAATAATATGTTTAATTTATATTTATGTGCTTCCAAATTGATATTATGTGAATGCATGCTATGAGGATTGTTTGGGGACTCTCGGGTTTCCATTCGCCATGTCACTCCTAGGACCTACTCCCAGGTTATGACAAATATGGTATTAGAGCACTAGGTTTATAAATGATCCTCGAAGTCCAATATACAGCATTGAATAGAGTTTTATTTGTGGGTGTGTTGTGCACCATACCTATGAGTTAGAGGCTATGGTGATGTTTATTGAATTGTCTCACTTCTTTATTTCCTGTGTCATGCTATGGACCATATATTTAGATTTCTTGACACTGATACTGTCATTGGTGTTATTTCAGAAGATGCCTCCATGAAGATCTCTTTTACCTAGGAAGTCCCCGATTAATAAGGACCCAATCCCTTAAGATCCTATAGAGGAAACTATTATTCCTAATGAGCTCCATGCTACCCTTATTGTGCTAGCTCAAGCCATGACCAGCCAAGTGAGGCAGGCCAATCCTCCTCCTTAAGTTCAGACTTGGCTTCTAAAGTGAGAGATATTTCCTAGATGAATCCTTTGGAGTTCTATGGTTCAAAGGCTAATAAGGATGCTCAGGAATTTATTAATGAACTCACTAAAATGTTAACTGTTATGGGAGTGACTTTTGAGGAGAATGTTGAGTTAGCTACTTATCAGTTGAAAGATGTGGCTCAGGGGTGGTATACTCAGTGGTTGATGGAGAGGGTTGTTGATGCTCAGGTTTGTTGGAAAAAGTTCAAATTTTCTTTTCAGGATCGTTTCTTCCCTATTGAACTTAAGGAGGCAAAGATGACAGAGTTTATCAATCTTAAACAAAGTGACATGACTATGAGGGACTATTCCCTCAAGTTTACAAAGCTCTCAAAGTATGCTCCTATGCTAGTGGTTGACCCCCATAGAAGAATGCACAAGTTTATTTCTGTTATCTCTTATTCGATTATGAAGAAGTGTCATACGTTTATGCTTATTCGAGATATTGACATCTCTAGGCTCATGACTTATATTGAACAGATTGAAGGGGAGAAGCTCAAAGAAAGAAAAGTTAAGAATGTTAGGAGGGCCCATTATGATGGTGGATTCTCAAACTCTAAAATTTGTGGTTATGGTCACTTCAAGTAGGGTCAAGTTTCTAATGCAAAGGTTGCAAATTCTAGAGTGCTTCCTCCTAAGGCACAGGTTGGGGATGGGCCAGTGTTCCCCTAGTTTGTTAAGTGTGAAAAAAATCACTTGAGAAAGTGCAGGAAGGCTTCAGGTGTTTGCTTCGGGTGTGGTAGTCTCGATCACAAGGTTGCTGATTATCCTAAGAACCCATGGAAGGGTCAAATGGTTAGCAGTGCTCAAGGCCAACAAAAGGGTCAGGCAGGTGATGGTCACAGAAATAACAGGTTCTATGCTCTTCATGCCAGACAGTAAGTAGAGGAGAGTCCAAATATGGTGACTAGTATGTTAAAAGTTTTTTATTTTGATGCTTATGCTTTGCTTGATATAGGTGCAAATTTAACTTTTGTGACTCTTCTATTGGCTGTTAAGTTTGGTTTGAGTCCTGAAATTTTGAGGGAGACCTACTCAGTTTATACTCCCATGGGTGAATCTATTATTTCCCGAAGAGTCTATCAGGGCTATCATATTTCACTCTTACATAAATTCCTTCCCGGTAATCTTGTAGATCATGAGATGTTTGATTTTGATATTATTCTTGGAATGGATTGCTTGCATACTTAATATGCCACTATTGATTGTAAGACCCAAAAGGTTAAGTTTCATTTTTCGAATGATCCTATTTTTGTATAGGAGGGTAATGACTTTTTTGTTAAAGGTCAGTTCATTTCATATCTCAAGGCCCAAAAGATGATTTTTAAGGGGTGCATCATTCATATTGTGAGGGTTAGAGATATGGAATTTGAGTCACCTACTCTTGAGTTATTTTTTATGGTTAATTAGTTTCTAGATATTTTTCTGAAAGATTTGCATGGTATCCCTCCCGAAAGGGAAGTAGATTTTGGCATATATCTCCTTCTGGATATTTAACCTTTATCCATTCCTTCTTATTGTATGGCCCTGACTAAATTGAAGGAGTTAAAGTATCAGTTGAAGGATCTTTTTGAGAAGGGTTTTAACAAGCCAAGTATTTTACCTGAGGTGCTCCTGTGTTATTTGTAAAGAAGAAAGATGGGTTATTTAAGATGTGTATTGATTATTTGACAGTTGAATAAAGTGAATATCAAGAATAAATATTCATTGCCAAGGATCGATGAATTATTTGACCAGCTATAGAGAGCTACTCATTTCTCAAAGATTAATCTCAGCTCTGGTTACCATCAGTTAAAGGTTTGGGAGTGTGATATTCCTAAAATCACTTTCTGGACTAATTATGGGCATTTTGAGTTTGTGGTGATGTCGTTTCATTTGACTAATGTCTCGACCATGTTTATGGATCTTATGAACTGGGTGTTCAAGCTTTTTCTTAATAGTTTTGTGATTGTCTTCGTTGATGATATTCTGATTTACTCCTGAAGTGAGCGAGAACATATTTATCATTTGAGATTGGTTCTTCAGACTTTAAGAGAGAAATAATTATTTTCCAAGTTTAACAAATATGAGTTCTAGTTGGGTGAAGTAGTTTTCCTTAGCCATCTGGTATTCGGTGATGGTATTAAAGTTGACATAAAGATGATCGAGGCCATGACGAATTGGCCTAGGTCGTTAAATCCTTTTGATATTTGGAGTTTTGTTGGGTTGGCTGGTTATTATTAAAGGTTTGTTCGGGAATTTTCCTCTATTACGTCTCCATTTACTAAGTTGACGCAGAAGAAGTCTAAGTTCGTATGGTCGGATGAGTAAGAGAAGAGTTTTCAGACTTTGAGGAAACGACTCTTATTTTGACTCTACTAAATGGCTTAGATGGGTTTGTGGTGTATTGTGATGCTTCTTGGATTTGGTTGGGTTTACTGCTCATGCAACATAGTAAGGTGATATCTTATGTATCAAGGCAACTAAAAGTGCATGAACTGAACTACCCGACCAATGATCTTGCATTAGTAGTTGTGGTGTTTGCTTTGAATATTTGGAGACATTATTTGTATAGGGTTCATGCTGATGATTTCACCGATCACAGGAGTTTGAAATATGTGTTCACCCAAAGAGATCTTAACTTGAGGGACAGAAGGTTGTTGGAGCTACTTAAAGACTATGACATGAGTATTTTATATCATCCCCATAAGTCTATTTTTGTTATCGATACTCTCCATAGGCTATCTATGCGAAGTGTGGCCCATGTTAATGAAGGAAAGAAAGAGGCAGTCAAAGATGTTCATCATTTAGCCAGGCTGGGTGTTAAATTTGCTAACTCCAATGATAGTGGCATTTATGTTCAGAACGGGGTTAGATCTTCTGTGATTGTTGATGTCAAGGTAAAATAAGACTAGATCCCTCTTTGGTAGAGTTGAAGAAGTTGGTTGACGAAAAGAAGATAGAGGTTTTCTCTCAAAGGGGAGATGGTGTGCTTCTATATCAACATCGATTATGTGTTCCCGATATTGATGGCCTTAGGGAGTGATCATGAGTGAATCCCATAATTCTTATTATTCTATACATTCGGGATCCACTAAAATGTATTGGGATTTGAGAAAAGTGTATTGGTGGCATGGTTTTAAGACAGACATAGCCAAGTTTGTGTCTGAATGCCCTAATTGTCAACAAGTAAAAGTGGAACATCAAAGACCCGACGGTTTGGCTCAAGATATTGAAATTCCTACTAGGAAGTGGGAAGATGTGAATATGGATTTTATGGTTGGTTAGCCTCATACCCGAAAGAAATTTGATTCTATTTGGGTTGTTATCAATTAGGTGATCAAGTTGGCTCATTTCCTAGCGATCAAGACTATATTCAATGTCGAGGATTATGCAAAGTTGTATATTTGAGAGTTTGTTAGATTGCATGGTGTGCCTATGTCTATCATATTGGATTATGGTACACAATGCACCTCACTTTTGGAAATTATTTCAAAGAGGGCTTGGCACTAAGGTAAAGTTGAGTATCGTTTTTCATACTCAAACTGATGACAAGCCGAGAGGACAATTCAAACTTTGGAAGACATGTTGAGGGCTTGTGTATTAGAATTCAAGGGAAATTGGGATAATCATATACCGCTTATCGAGTTTGTCTACAATAATAGTTTTCATACTAGTATTAGGAAGGCGTCGTTTGAGGCTTTATATGGAAGAAGGTGTAGATCCCCGGTGGGATAGTTTGAGTTGGGTGAAATATCTTTGATAGGCCTAGATATGGTGTTTGAGGCCATGGAAAAGATGAAATTAATTAGGGAAAGGTTGAAGATGGTCAAAGTCATAAAAATTCATATTTAGATGTTAGGAAGAGGGACTTTGAGTTTTGTGTTGGTGATTGGGTGTATGTGAAGGTTTCAACCATAAAGGGTATTAGGAGTTTTGGAAAGAAAGGCAAGTTAAGTCCCCGGTATGTTGGCCCATATGAGATTGTTGAGTGGATTTGTAATGTGGCTTATAGATAGAGTTGCCTTTGGACATGAGTTTTATCCACCCGGTGTTTCATGTGTCTATGTTGAGGAAGTTGGTTGGTGATCCTAGTCCAATTGTATCTTTGAAAGGTGTTGAGGTTGAGGAGAACTTGACTTATGAGGAAGTAATAAATGAAATTTTTGATAGGCAAGTAAGGCGGCTTCGCAACAAAGATGTGGCTTTGGTTAAAACGTTTTAGAGAAATCAACATGTGGAGAGTGCTACATGGGAAGAAGAATCGAACATGATGTGGAAATATCCCTATCTCTTCCAACCTACTCAATCCTAAGGAACTAGGTTCTTTCTATTATATGTGGTCCTAATTCTTTACATTCTCGAGTTTCATGACATAACGTGCATACATGTGCATGGAAATGATTTAAAAGATATTTTGACAAGAGTTCTGATAATTTTATGACTTACAAATAATGATTTCTGTAATATGTCTTCATGTTGTATGATACTTGATTAAGTCAAGTCTTGTTCTATCCCATTCGAGGAGAATGTTCCCAAGAGAGAGATGATGTAAGGACCCGTACTTTAGAAAAGTTTATCAATTTGGTGTATTCTGATTTGAACTCATTTTGGGTGGTTAATGAGCACCATGAATCTCCCTTATGTTGCCATGTTCAAGAGAATTGCATTGGTTAAGTTTATCTTAAGAACCGTTGGAAGGATCAACTTTAAATGGTCCTATCTCTTAGCACAGGGAAATATGGGTGGTCTATGACCTATCAAATTGAATCTCTTTGAGTTATCTTTCCAACACACTTGGTTTAACTTGATTCGGAATTCAAATGAGGAAGTTACACCTTTTTTCCTAAAGTTTCCTAGGCAGGGGTTTGTGCTAGAAATTTGGATAAAGCATGGAACAAGGAGACCCTATTTGGGTTGTGAAGCCTTCCGTGTGGGGATATCACTGTCCTCAACACGGGTAGTGGTGGATTATTTAGTGAAGGTATCAACCTAAGGAATGGTTCTAAGTATAAGGTTAACATTCCAGAACTTGCATCAACTATATGGAAGCCTTCACTATCTGTGAACCTCTTGATGGGTTGTGTACCCTTCTGTGATCCTGACCATGCTGAAATTTTGGCTAAGGAAAGTACCGTGGACCAGTGTATGGTTTGTCGCCCACCACACGACCCGTGGTGGTGTCCCTTCAGATGACCCATTGGCAACTTTTGAGGCTCGTTTCATTAATGGTTTAGTTGTAATTTTGGTGTTTTCCTAAGGTCGTTTTAGTTTTCCTAAGCCCTCCTAAACACTTGATTTAGCCTATACTCCTCCATTCTAATTATATTCAACTAATTACACTTAAAAAAATCAAATACTCTCTCCTAAAAGCTCCTCTCAAGTGAGGCTTAAAGATTCAACTGGGAATTCAATGAGGACTTCTTCAATTAATTGTTTCTCCATTTTTATTGGTCATCAAAGGTATGTGGGATTGATACATGGGCCCCATTCAACCATGAAGACACCAAAAACTGTTTTACTCCTTATTTCATGAAATTAACCTTACTTTAAACATGGGTCTTTTCAATTATTGTTTAATTGATTAAATTGAGTTATGGGCTATGTTTATTTGTTGTTTTGAACGTAAATTAAGCTCTAATATGTTGAATTGCAAGAATATTATGAAGATTTGAATATACATTTTCCCTTTAAAGTTAATTTAACCATGGGTAATGTAAATTGCGATTTAATTATGTATTTACTTATGGATTTATGTAAATTTTATATTATATTATTGATTTAAGTTTGAATCTCTATTGCCCATGCATTTCCATCATCTCTCATGACATATGAATACATTAATTATGATTTTCATGGAACTCTTGATGTGGCCTAAGACCCAACTATGATTTAGACTATGTTTTAAAAGTAAGGATTGGTTATGACTAGAATGTGATCACATCATGTCTATGATTATGGCTCTTTGAGAAATCATGGGTGTTCAAACCATTATCTTATGTTTAAGGAGCTACTGTTATACATGTATTCATGAAAGTATGATATGAATTATCATTTGGCTTTTTAGCCCAAGAAAGCATGATTGTAAAGTATGTTGACCTCTAAGCCTAAGTATGCATTGTTACGATTTGAAAGACTTATCCTTTTGAAAGTATGTATATGTATATGTATTCCCGTGGGATGATGACATAGCACCGAATGAGATTGGGGATGAGGGCTCAACCTATGGGGTCCTTATGTAAAGTCTCCTATCTCATAACTATCTTCCAACATATGTTTTATTCCTCTCTTTGAGGGTTGGTTATTCCCCTTCTTAGGGAGGGTTATTCCCCTTTTTAGGGATGGTTTATTCCCCTCTTTGAGGGATGGGGACTACCTGACAAGTATTCTACCCTTTTCTTTGGTGTAGGGTAAACATAGGGGATTCCAAGTTGTAGCTCACTTGGTCTTATCTTGTGTTGATTGAGGTCACATCCCCACTATGACTAAAGTACATTTGCATTCATGCATCATGAATTTTATGGCATATTGTTATTGTATCCTTTCTTATATCCTTCTCTTTATATATATGTGCCCTTGTCACTTAACATTGATTTTCTGGAATTCATGTGCATTTGCATGCCCACATACTTAATACATTCAAAATACTAACGCATGATTTTTTGCCTATATGATCTAAACATGTAGGGACCGGAGATTATCACTTTCCACCTCTTGACGGCTAGTTGATTGATTCAGAGTTGATTATTGTGAGTTCTATTATCCAACAACAAACTGAATTCTATCTACCTATTATGATTATGTTTTCTATTTCTTTACTTTGAGGGTGAGACCAGGTAGTGTGTTGGCCCCCGACCTATTCTAGACTAGTGGAATTTCTTGACATCTTGTAGACTTTTGTATGGATTATGCGATATATATTCCTTTGAGATGTTATGGTTACATATTATTCATGGATGATATGATTATGTGATAAGAGTTATTATTGAAAGTCCTAAGTCCTATGATACCCCCATAGCTTGAGTCCTCCTTACCCGTCCTTTAGTTTTATGTGCTATGTGAATCCATGTATATCTTTATCCCTATGATATCACCATAACTTAAGTCATACTTATCTGCCCCATAGAACTATATTTATAATGTATGTTTATGTGTTTCTGAATCGATGATGTGCAAGTGTATGCTATGAGGCTTGTATGATATGATGTGCAAGTGTATGCATATTTGAACTCTTCCCAAACAATAGCACCCGCTTCTTTTCCCATCTCGTCTGCCCATTGCCTGAAACAAATCTTAGACACTCCTATGAGTTAGTAGGCCACCAACTTGGCTTTCTCTTCCGATGAAATTCCTATCATCGCAATAACTCGATAAGCCTCCTTCATGAAGTCAATAGGGTCCTCCTCCGTCTTAGACCAACGAAATTTTAGTGGGTTCATCCGCATGAAGTCACACACTCTTGTGGTCAAAGTAGGCACTTGAGAAAGGATAGTTATCTCCTTGTTGTCTTAGTTGGCCAATGTTTGGGACAATAAGGTAAAGGCCGCTCAAAACTCTACATGAGACACTCCATCATCTTGTTGGAGTGGAGAAACTTTTTGTCCCAAAATTCCTTATTGATGGGGAGCTCTTTGTGGAGGCATGATCTAAAAAATAGCAAAAGGCCATCATTAGTTAGCGAAAAACCTTATTCAACTCTAAGGCACGACATAAATAAGAAAGAAGGGAAGACTTTCCTAAACCGTCTCATAGCCTCTAACTCAAGAGAGTGGCACGCTTCACAACCTTGAATGAAACTTTATGTTATGGGGTATTCATGGATATTTGAGGAATATTTTGAAACCTCATTCTCTGATATCAAGTTTGTAACGACCTGACCTAGGGGCCTAATCGTCACACGATGAATGAGATACCTGAAGGCACCTCACCCAAGCCATCTCAAGCATCTTAAGCATTCATAGGCATTGAAAGAAAAACATTTGCAAAAAAATAAGGAAAAAGGGACTATGGGTCATGATAGAGTGAAAAATAGGTAAAGTTCCGAACTAAAGGCTCACACAAATAAAGGTACTAGTCTGGAGTATCAACAACTAGCCTCGCGCTAGCATAGGAGTGCCTATCCCTATATGCTTAAATAATGCAGGCAAAATAGGTATTAGTACTTTTAGAATATACTAAGTATGTGAGATACAATACAATGCATGAACTTATAATACCATCATTCATAAGTAAAACATATACATCAATATATAGGAGAAAGGCTTAATGTAAACTCATGCATGAAATAAGGACATGGCTCAATATGAATCAGAGTAAATGCATGAAAAGACATAAGTAATGAAATCATGTCATAGAGTCATATACTTGTGAGAGAAGACCTTAACAGACATTTAAGACCATGCTAGCTACTATATGGAATCCAACATAACCCCTTACATTGGCACGAGGAGACCAATTTCCATGTGGAACTCCATCAACTTTGCATGAATCATAATAACATAATTGGCCTATGTGGATCCACTAGCCTAGCCTACAAGTGCTCCTATGGTGGCACCTAGTTAATGAAATAAAGGGTTGCTTCTAAGGTTCCCTTACCGAACCCCACCATAATTCTACATTCGAGGCTAAGTCATCCCGATTATTCTTTAAGACATAACTTAGAATCCTAAGTACCAATCATAAGAGTAGCTCAAACTTAGAAACCACCAAGTGAGTATTGTCCTTTCATCTTGGGGACCTTTCTTAAACATCTTTAGGGCAATTGTCATAATGCTTATATATTTGACAAACTTAACTTTAAAACTTATCTTTAATGCCCTAACCGTTATCTTAAATCATGTGAAGCTTTTCATGAAAAGTAGGTGGGTTTGGCTTTTATAATGGAACAATCATAAAATATATGTAACATAAGGAAATTTCTATTTTAAAAAGATACGAAAACACCCATACTTCATCATTACCAAAACCCATCATTGGGTCATCATCAATATCTCAAAACATGTACTTGGTAAAATGTCATAAGATATTATAAATAGTATTTAATGACTTAAAACATCATAAAATCACCTTAAGCATGCATAATATCTTAAAGGAACTTAAAGAAAAGGTAAAACACTTAAAAGGAAACTTTATGGGGTGGAAAGATACTCATAAATCAACTCACATACCTTAGGAGAACTGGAGAAAAACAAACTTGTAGCCTTGAAGAAGAGATCTTGGAACCCTAGCCTTTTTCCTAGAGTGTTCTTGAGAGCCTTTTCCTCCGAGAATTTTAGAGAGTTGAGAGAATAAAGTGAATGGGGCTTCTTAAGGCTTTAAGGCTGATTTAGAACCCCTTTTCGTTAAAAAAATAACATAGTTTAGGAATAGAAGGGACGAAAATAACAAAACTACCCCTTATTAAAGCTACCAGATTCGACCTACAAAACACTTATTATGGGTCATAAGTCAATCCATAGGTCGTAGGTCCTTTTTGTCTAGTAGCACATTTAAAACCCTTGAAAACTGACAATAATGGACCCAAAACCATGAAGCCTTGTTACAGATCGTATCATGTTTCATAGGTCATCTGGTAACACATAGGTCACCTTCCAACAAATTGCAAATTTCCTTCATGTCTGAGGGTCCCACTTACAAACCTATCTATGGATCGTAACTTATTATACAAGTCGTCACTTAGTCCATGGGTTACCCCACACTTGAAGTGCATGTTTAAGAACCTAAAATATGAACCGTATATGCACTTACAGGTCGTAAGTGCCCTCTTAAGTCAAACTTCAGGTCATTTTTTTACCCTACTTTTCTGCACTCAAGGCTCCTAAACTTAGGGGTTGTTACACCCAACTCCTCCTCAAATTTACCTTCAAAAAACTCCAAGCCTAAGGTATATGGGTCTTCATCCATGGGCCCTTTCACCGATGGAGCCTAAATACTCTATTTTATGAAATTTCTATGATTTTAAGCTTGAATGCTTTATGGATTCTTTCTATTATGAACTATAAACATGATTTATTTTTTAACCTTTCAAGTATTGATTTGATTATGCATGAATACCCATTTGGGTTTGATATTATGATGGATTTTATGATACTAAAGCTATGTATTTTATAATTCCATGAAAATTAATGAAAGAACTTGTGGGTTTTAGTTGGATCTCGTGATACCCAAATTGGGGTTTCTATAACAATGTTTGTGGGTTGATTTGAATGACTTTAAAATGAGTTGATTTTATTCCTCTCATGTTCAACACTCTGGAATTGCATGATTATAAGTATATGTACATACCCACCATATTTTGATCAATTTATGTGATAAGCTTCTATGATGTGAATGTCTTATGACAATAAAGACCAATTATGAATTTTATGAACCCATAAAGGGTTATTATGCATGTTATGGGCTCATTAGAAATGTTTGAATGTTAAGAATGATATGAAGCCCTATCTTTGATGCAAAATCTATGTTCTTTTATGAGCTACTCCATTACGATATTATGATGATTTCTGACTATGCATACTATGACCATGATTTTGATTTAAGTATTCTTTGGGATTGTGACCTAGTATCGACAGGACCTTGATAGTCTTCCATTGTCCTTAAACTATCTGCCACCATAGGTTATGATATTGATCCCCTATATAGGCTTGAACCTACTGAAAAGGCTATGTCATAATGTAAGGATATTTATTGAACCTATCGAAAAGGCTATACCATAAGGTAAAGATATCTTGTGAAACCTATCGAAAAGGTTGTAATGACCCAAAAAAAATTTAACTTCATAATGGATGATTAATGTCTAATGGATCCTGTTAAGGTATGCTAGCGACTTTCATGGGTCTTACTTATGTGGTCGTGTCCAAGGAAATCGTGTTGGTTACGTTTGTTTGACGTTTTGTAGGGAGTACTTACTTTGCATAGCTATATATATTGGTACGAGATGAAAACTGTGTGGACTATGAATTATCAAAATTAAGCTCTTCAATTTATCTTCGCAAAGCAATTGGTTTCACTCAAATCAGAGTTCGTATGTGGAAGTTATGGTTGTTTTGGTAGGACGGTCCATGGCCAAAAGTGTTCTGGAAAGGGGAAGCCAAAGTTGGCTAAGGCAGGGCCATACGGGAGGGGCCACGACCATATGGAGGCTCACGACCTGTGAGAGGCGTTCAAGGGTTGATCCAGAAAGTGGGCTAGGTGATGGACCAAGGACAGAACCAAGTAAGGCTCCATGGACCACTTCACAATCCGTGTGATGCCTCATGGTCTGTAAAGGCCTTCGTGGGTGAGTATATTAATGCCCAGAAAATGTATCGGGGTTGTCTTGTTTCTGTGTTGCATAAAGTTTTCCCTGGCGATCTTGTAGAGCTTGAGATGTATGATTTTGATGTTATTCTTGGGATGGATTGGTTGCATGCTTCATATTCCACAGTTGATTGTAGAACTAGGCAAGTCATATTTCAAGTTCCTAATGAGCCCGTATTGGAATGAAAGGGTAGTGATTTCATGGTTGGGGGTTGGTTTATTTCCTACCTCAAAGCCCAGAGAATGATATGCAAGGGGTGTATCTATCTTATTATAAGGGTTAGAGACGTGGAGGATGAGTCGCCGACGCTTGAATCGGTTCTGGTAGTCAATGAATTCCTTGATGTGTTTCCCAAAGATTTGCCTGGCACCCCTCCCTATAGAGAAGTAGATTTTGGCATAGATATCCTTCCGGGTACTCAACCTATCTCCATTCCTCCTTATCGTATGGCTCTGGCTGAACTAAAGAAGTTAAAGGATCAGTTGAAGGACTTGTTGGATAAGGGTTACATTATACCAAGTATTTAACTTTGGGGTGCTCCCGTGTTGTTTGTGAGGAAGAAGGATGGGTCTCTCCGAATATGTATTGATTATTGGCAATTGAATAAGGTGACCATCAAGAATAGGTACCCGTTGCCCATAATTGATGACTTGTTTGATCAGTTCCATGGGGCTACTCATTTCTCTAAAATATACCTTCGTTTGGGTTACCATTAATTGAAGGTAAGGAAGTGTGACATCCCAAAAATGGCATTCTGGACTCGTTATGGGCACTTTGAGTTCATGGTAATGTCATTTGGTTTGACCAATGCTCCGGTGGTGTTTATGAATCTTATGAATCGGGTGTTCAAACCGTTCCTTGACAATTTAATGGTGGTCTTTATCGATGATATCCTAATGTACTCCTGGAGTGAGCAAGAGCATATGGACCACTTTGACGTTGGTGCTTTAAACTTTGAGGGAGAAGCAGTTGTTTTCCAAGTTTAGCAAGTGTGAATTTTGGTTCGGAGAAACCTTGAAGGATCGGCTTACGTCGGCTACTGTTTTGACCTTCCTCAATGGGTTAGGTGTGTTTGTGGTGTATTGTGATGGTTCGCAAGTTGGGTTGGGTTATGTGCTTATGCAACATGGCGAGGTGATAGCTTATATGACAAGGCAATTGAAGGTGCATGAGAAAAATTATATGACCCATGATCTTGAATTAGCGGTGGTGGTGTTTTCTCTAAAGATTTGGAGACATCATCTATATGGGGTTCACGTGGATATTTTCACCGATCACAAGAGTTTGCAATATGTATTCATCCAAAGGGATCTTAATTTGAGACAAAGGAGATGATTAGAACTTCTCAAGGATTATGACATGAGTGCCCTTTACCATCCCGGCAAGGCAAATGTTGTGTTGGATGCCCTTAGTAGGCTATCTATGGGAAGTGTGTCGCATGTGGATAAGGGGAAGAAGGAGATAGTGAAGAATATGCATCGATTGGCTAGATTAGGTGTTAGGTTGGCCGACTCAAAAAATAGTAGTATTTTTGTTCAAGGCAGATTCAAGTCTTTGGTGGTGATTGATGTTAAGGTAAAGCAAGACTTAGATCCTTCCTTGGTGGAGTTAAAGAAATTGGTTGCCGAAGGTTTTCTCCCAAGGCGGAGATGGTGTGCTACATTACCAAAACCGATTGTGTGCTCCAAATGTTGATAGCCTAAAGGAGACTATCATGAGTGAAGCACATAATTCCCAATATTCTATTCATCTGGGATCCACTAAGATGTATCGAGATTTAAGGGAGGTGTATTGGTGGCATGGCATGAAGAAGGACATAGCTAAGTTTGTGTTGAAATGTCTAGATTGCCAACAAGTGAAAGTTGAACATCAAAGGCCCAGTGGCCAAGCCCAAGATATCAAAATTTTAACTTTGAAATAGAAGGATGTGAATATGGACTTCATAATTGGGTTGCCTCGTACTCATAGACAATTTGACTCGATATGGGTTGTTGTTGATTGGATGACTAAGTCGGCTCACTTCTTGCCGATCAAGACTACTTATAGTGCCAAGGATTATGCTAAATTGTACATTCAGGAATTGGTGAGGTTTCATGGTGTACCGAGGTCCATCATAGCAGATCGTGGCACTCGATTTACTTCTCACTTTAGGAGGTTATTTCAAAAGGGTCTTGGTACTAAGATCAAATTGAGTACCGCCTTCCATCTCCAAACCAATGGACAAGTCGATAGGACAATTCAAACCTTGGAGGACATGTTAAGGTCTTGTGTGTTAGAGTTCAAGGGAAATTGGGATGATCATCTACTGCTTATTGAGTTTGCCTATAATAATAATTTCCATGCTAGCATTGGTATGGCCCTGTTCAAAGCTTTGTATGGTAGAAGGTGTAGATCCTCGGTGGGTCGGTTTGAGATAGGTGAGGCGGCATTGTTAGTCCAGGACTTGTTGGTTGAGGCCATAGCAAATGTGAGGTTGATTAGGAAGAGATTGAGAATGGCTCAAAGTGGCAAAAAGTCCTATTCAGATGTTAGGAAGAGGGATCTCGAATTCCACGTAGGTGATTGGGTTTATGTGAAGGTATATCCTATGAAAGACGTCATGAGCTTTGGAAAAAAGGGCAAGTTAAACCCTTGGTACGTCGAACCATATGAGGTTGTTGAGCAGGTTGGCAATGTGGCGTGTAGGTTAGAATTGCCTCCGTAGATGAGCTCTATTCACCCGGTGTTCCATGTTTCGATATTGAGGAAATTAGCTGGTAACCCTATGGCAATTACACCTTTGGAGGGTGTGACGGTCAAGGAGAACTTGACTTATGAAGAGGTACCGGTCAAAATTTTGAATAGGCAAGTAAAGCGGCTTCACAATAAGGAGGTGGGTTTGGTTAAGGTGATTTGGAGAAACCAATATGCGGAGAGTGCCACATGAGAGGCGGAGTTGGACATGATGATGTGATACCCCTATCTTTTCCAATCTACTCAAGCCTAATGTACTAGGTTCTATCCTTTCTAATAGTCCTAATTCTTTAAATTCTTGAGTTTCATGACATTGCATGCATACATGAACACGAACAATGATTCAAATGATGTTTCGATATGAGTTTTAAATGGCTTTGAAAATGATGAATGATCCCTTATAAGTTATGATGAAAATGTTTCTTGCTTGATTGATTTCCTTAAGTCGTGGTCTTGCTCATTCGAGGACGAATGTTCCCAAGTGGGAGATGATGTAATGACCCAAATAATTTCAAACTTTATAGTATTTGATTAAGGTCTAATGGAACCTGTTGAGGTTGGCTAGTTATCTTCCTGGGTCTTACTTATGTGGTTGTGTCCAAAGAAATTGTGTTGGTTAAGTTTGCTTGATATTTTGTAGGGAGTACTGACTTTGAATGGCTATATCTCTTGGTACGAGATGATTTGTGTGGACAATGACCTATCAAAATGAAGCTCATTGAGTTATCTTTGGAATGCAATTGGTTTCACTCAAATCAGAGTTTGTATGTGGAAGTTATGGCTGTTTCAGTGGGGCAGTCCATGGCCGAAAGTGTTCTGGAAAAGGGAGGTCAAAGTTGGCTAACGCAGGGCCATACGGGAGGGGCCACGAGCCGTATAGAGTCTCATGACCCTTGAGTGGCATCCGTGGGTTGATCTAGAAAGTGGGGCTAGGTGATGGACAAAGGTCAAAACCAAGTAAGGCTCCACGGACCACTTCACGGTCTGTGAAGGCCTTCGTGGAGTGGTCCAGAGGCTGCCCTGACCCCAGGGCCAGAACTCCAGACTAAGTGAGGCTCCACAGACCAGTGTACGGTTCGTGTTCATCTTCACAGACCGTGAGTCCTATCGTGAAGTGATCCAGAAAGTCTTCCAAGATTCCAAGATAGAGCATGAACCAAGTCAGGCCACACAGTAGGGTTCACGGTCCATGATCCACTACACAAACCGTGTGGATGCTTCCATCAGCGACTGTTCCAGTTATCTTCTCTATTTTATTAATGGTTAAATGATAATTTTAATTACTCCTAGGGCCATTTTAGCCTTTCTAAACTCTCTCAAATTCTCTCAATTTTCTCTCATCCACCATTGAAGAAAAAGCTTAAAATTTGGGGAAACTCAAGTCCTCATCAGAATCTTCTCAATCTTCTTGTTAAATTCAAGGTGTGTCGGTTTGATTCATAGTTTCTTTTTCAACCATGAAGACCCAAAATCCTTTTCTCAATTTTTGATGAATTATGATTTTTTTTCTTGAAATGGGTCTTTTAAATTAAGAATGATATAGTGCAATTGAAGTGTGGGTTGTTCTTATTTAATGGTTTCAAGATGAATGAAGCCCCTAATTGATGAATTACTTTGATTCAAGATGGAATAATTATGCATGTCCCCTTACTCTTTAATCTATGTATGGGTAATGTTAAATTGAGGTTTAATTGTTCATTTAACTTTGCATTTCTTATGGATTCTTATTGATTTGGATTTAAATTATGAATTCTAGTACCCATGCTTTTCTCATCATCAATCATGGCATTTGCATGCATGAACATGGATTTCAAGAAGGTTATGATGTGGACTAAGTTCCAAATATGTTTGTGACTATGATTTTGAACAAGTATGGGTTATGACAAGAATGTGATCACATGATGTCTATGATATGGCTCTTTGAGTAACTATAGGTGTTTACACTAATATGATTTGACAAGTATGGAGCTACTCTTATGCATGAAGTTTGACATGAAAACATATTTGGCTTTTAAGCCCAAAGAAGTATGATTATGAAAGAATATTTGACTTTTTAGTCACGTATGCATGAAAGTAAAGCAAGTGATTTGGTCTTTAAGCCAAAATGTGCATGATCATGGTGTCAAGTATTTCCATTCCATTTTAAAGGCATGTATATGTATACGTATTCTTGTGGGATGACGACTTAGCACTGAGTTGGATTGAAATGGGAGGCCCGTAAGCTATGCTATGCTATTCTATGATATGATATGATATGATTGGTATGATATGATATGATATGATATGTTATGTATATCCTTCCAAAATGACCAGGTCGTAAAGAAGGTGGCCATCACACCAAAATGACCAGGTCATAAGGTGTGGAATAAGTTACCTTTGGAAAGTAATCTTCTCTTGTCCGATGGGAGGCCTCATCGGGCAAGTTCATGTTGTAGCTCACATGAGTTTGGATGTTGGTTATGGTCACATCCCCTCTACTATAAGCATTATGAAATTTCATACATCATGAGTTTCATGGCATATTGGTATACTATCCTTTCCTATATTCTCCTTCTATGTGTGTGCCCTTGTCATCTACTTTTGTTGTAGGCTCATGTTCATATGCATTCTATGCCCGCATACTTAGTGCATTAATATGTGCTAACACATACTCATTGTCTACATGCTCTAACCATGTAGGGGCCAAAGGTGACTTTTATCCCCTGCTAGATAGCTAATCGAGATTCTTGAAGATATTACTTGTGGTGAGCCCTATACTCCAAGGGCCACACCCACTTTCATCTACCTTTGCCTTTACTTTATGTTCTTTTACTTCATGACTTGAGGGTGAGCCCGGAATATGTCGAGGCCCCGTCTTATCTTATGTAGTGGCATTGTTGGACATGTCAAACTCTATTGCACGTTATGCTATGTGACCCTTGTAATGATATGTTTATCTATGTTAAGTGATGGTATCTTATGTTATGCTTTCGTTTCCGCTTATGCTATTATGATATGATTGGATTGGGAATGTACTTATGTGGAAAGTTCCTAACCCTGTTTGCCCCCAGAGCTTGAGTCATACTTACCCACCCCTTAGAACATAACTGTTATATGCTAATGTGATTCATGCTTATCCCATTCCCGGCAACATCCCCATAGCTTGAGTTCAAAGCCCCAGAATCCCCTAGACTTACATGTTATTTCTTTAATATATCTGTTTCCAAATCGATGATATGTGTGATAATGCTATGATGGTTTGATCGAGGACTTTAGGATTCTCCTTCACCATGTCACATCTGGGCCCTACCTTTCGGGTCGTGACAAAGGTGATGTCATAAGGTAGGGATATTTTGTGACACTTTCCAAAAAGGCCATATCGTAAGATGGGTGTTTGGTTTACCTTGGCAATGTAGACCACTCCTTGTTCTATGTGGAGTAAATATCAGGATTCCAAGTAGTAGCTTACTTGGTCTTTCATGTCGGTTATGGTCCCTTCCTACCTATGTATAATATGTCATGTGACTTGATGATTCTTCATATGTGTTTTCACTAAGCATTGATCATTCATGTCATATTGAGCTTATATCTATTGATTATAATTATGCATATTATTTAATTATGTCATCTATTCCTCGTTGCATTGCACCCCGCATACTTAGTACATTCCAAATACTAACACATACTTTTTGACTATATGATCTAACCACGTAGGGACCAGAGCTCCTATTCATCCTCTTCCTTTACATGGCTAGACGGCTTGTTGAAGATTGCTATTGATGAGTCCTCTATTTATGGGACAACATCCACTTACTTTCAGATTTTTGTTAAGACTTTTCTATTTATGGATATTTATCTTTTAAGGGTGAGCCCGGGAGATATCTTGGCCCCCATTCCACTCATATTAGAGGTGTTAGTTATGGTTATGTATGTTATGAGCTTGAATCCTATTATGTTTACGTAATTATCAAAGACATCCCTTAGTCCTTATCCCCTTCTATTTGTTGATGCTTGTTGATGATGAGATAGAAGTCCTAAGTCCCTATAGCCGCCATAGCATGAGTAATACTTACCTTCCCCCTTAGACTTTATTTGCGATGTGATAATGTTAATTCTATTCCTTATATCATCCCCATAGCTTGAGTCCAAAGTTCCATTTCCCCTAAAATTATTTCTTGTTGTTTAAATATGCTTCTGCAAACAAGGATGTGTTATGTATGCATAAGATACTTGTTTGGGGTCCCTTCGAATTCCCCATTCATCGTGTCACACCTAGGTCCTAGGATTGGGTCGCGACAAGCTTGGTATAAGAGCACTAGGTTTGTAAATGGTCCTTAAATATCTAACACACCATGTCAAGTAGAGTCTTGTCCATAGTTGTGAAGCATGACACAACTATGTATAGGAAGCTATGAGGCATGTTAGCAAATGATTCACTTCTTCATATTCTATGTCTTGCTTTATACTTAAATTATGGTTTTCCTTCTCTAATTGATGTTCTTTTGACCTTCTAGATCAGCCTCAAAGAAGAGAGGCACAAAGAGCTCCTACTCTCGAGGGTGAACCAGCTCCTCTGACTCCACAAGCTCCCCAAGAAGAGTTGGGAGTCGCTCATGTCGAGTATCAAAATATTTCCATTTTTTTGCACAAGATGTAACCAACCAAATGAATCGAGGAGCCCAAGCTCCTCATGCTCCTACCCCAGCATCAAAAGTGAGATACTTCACAAGGATCAACCCTCTAGAGTTTCATAGCTCCAAAGTTTAAGAAGACCCCCAGAGTTCATTGATGAGGTATACAAAGTGCTTGCTATTATGGGAGTGAGTTCGGAGGAGAAAATGGAATTAGCAGCCTATCAACACAAAGGCCTTGCTCAAATTTTGTATTGCTCAATGAAAGCTTAAGAGAGAGAATGACGAGCCCATTTCATGGGAAGAGTTGAAGGTTGTCTTCCTCATTTGGTTCTTTCCTATCAAATTAAGGGAGGCAAAGAATGATGGAGTTAATGAATCTTAAGCAAGGATCCATGATTGTGAGGGAGTATTTTCTTAAGTTCAACAAGCTCTCAAAATATGCTCCTTACTTAGTTGCCGACTCAAGGGAAAGAATGAACAAGTTTGTGTTGGGAATATCCATCTTGGTTAATGAGGAATGTCGCACCCCCATGCTTGTAGGTGATATGGACTTGTCTCGGCTCATGACTTATGTCAAATAACTTGAAGGGGAGAAACTTAGAAAAAAGAGGAGTGGAGAGTCCAAGAGGGCTAGGTATGATAGTGGTTTTCAAGGAGGGTGGTCATTTTCAACTAGGACACAAATTCCAAGGCCAAGGGTCCTCTAATGCTCAAAACCAAAGATTTGTTAATGATAGGGTTTACAACCTTAAAGATCAAGGTGGTAATGGTGGGATGACTCTTCCAAGGTGCCTAAAATATGGAAGAAATCATAGTGTTACATGTTTGTGCATGCTTTGGGTGTGGCAAGATGGGACATAAAATTATTGATTGTCTACATGCTCAAAATAAGGGAAGAAATGGTCGTCCTCAAGGACAAGGTGCCCATGGTGATCAAATAGCACAAGGTGGTCAACAAGGAGATCTCCACATCACAACCAATTTATGCTCGTTAAGGGAGGTAAGGGGTGGATAAGATACCCTATATTGTTACCATATGTTGAATGTTTATGATTTTGATATGTATGCTTTATTGGATCCGGGTGCAACTCTCTCTTTCTTTACTCCATTTGCTGCTAATAGACTTCATGTTTGTCTCAAATTTTTATCTGAACCCTTTGAGGTGTCTACCCCCATTGGTGAGTCCGTTGTTGCTAAAAGAGACTATAGGGGTTGTCCCATGTCTATATTGCATAAAGTCTTGCCTTGTGATTTTATTGAGCTTGACAAGGTAGATTTTGATATTATTCTCGAGATGGATTAGTTACATGCATATAATGCATCTAATGATTATAGAACCCACAAGAATAAGTTCTAATTTTATAATGAGCCAATATTTGAGTGGAAAGGTCATAATTTGATGATTAAGGATAGGTTCATTTCATGTATTAGCCCAAAAGTTGAATTCCAAGGGTTGCATTTATCATCTTGTTATGGTTAGGAATGTTGAGTCTAAAGTCCCTCCTATTGAATCAGTTCCGGTGGTCAATGAGTTTCTTGATGTCTTTCTTGATGAGCTCCCCAGTTTCCTCCCAAAAGGGAAATAGTTTTTGGCATAGACCTACTCCCCAATACACAACTTATTTCCATTTCTCCCTATTGTATGGCCCTGGCATTATTTAAGGAGTTGAAGGATCAATTTAATGATTTGTTTAAGAAGGATTTTATAAGTCCTAGAAAGTTATCTTGGGGTGCATCGGTGTTGTTTGTAAGGAAGAAAGATGGCTCATTACGGATGTGCATCGACCACCGACAATTCAATAAGTTTACCATAAAGAACAAATATCCTTTGCCAAGGATAGATGACTTATTTCATCAACTACAAGGGACTAGTCACTTCTCTAAGATCGACCTTCGGTCTGGGTATCATCAAATGAGAGTAATAGAGTGTGATATTCCTAAGATGGCATTTCAGACTATATATGGGCATTTTAAATTTGTAGTGATATTATTTGGCCTAACTAATGCACCATGATTTTCATAGACCTTATGAATAGGATCTTTAAACCCTACCTTGACATGTTTGTGGTGGTGTTTATCGATGATATTTTGATTTATGCCCAAAATGAGGATGAGCATGCGAAGTATTTGAGGGTAGTATTGCAAATCTTAAGGGATGAGAGAGCATTTTCCATGTTTTATAAATGTGAGTTTTGGTTGAAAGAGGTTGCTTTTCTAAGGCATGTGGTGTCGAGTGAAGGGATTAAAGTGGATCCTAAAAAGACAGAGGTGGTAAGAAATTGTCCTAGGCCCTTCACTTCGATGGATATTAGGAGTTTATTGGGCTTAGTTTGGTAATATCGGAGGTTTTTAGAAGGTTTTTATTTAATTGTTTTCCCATTTGACCAAATTGACATAAAAGAAGGTAAAATTTGTTTGGACCAGTGGATGTGAAAAGAGTTTTCAAACTTTGAAGGACAAGCTTACATCCACTCTTATTTTGGATCTACCAGAAGGGTTGTGGTCTATTGTAATGCTTCAAATATCTCTTTAGGGTTTGTATTGATGCAAAGTGGCAAAGTCATAGCCTATGCCTCTAAGCAACTAAAGCTGCATGAGCATAATTATCTTACCCATGATCTTGAGCTAGCGATCGTGGTGTTTGCTTTGAACATATGCCTCATTACTTGTATAGGGTTCATGTAGATTTATTCACTGACTAAAAGAGTCTCTAATATATATTCATCCAAAGAGACCTTAACTTGAGGCAAAGAACGTGGTTAGAACTCCTTAAGGATAATGATAAAACTATGCATTATCATCCTAGCAAGGTTAATGTTATGGTCGATACACTAAGTAGGGTGTCCATGGGGAGTTGAATTCATGGTGATGATGGCAAGAAAGAATTGGCAAAAGATGTTCACCGGTTGACTAGATTGGGAGTTAGATTGAATGGAGTTTAAAGTGGTGGCATGGTGATTGTTGATAGTTCTAAATCTTCTTTGATTGAAGAAGTCAAATCCAAACAAGACCTTGACCCCTCTTTATTAGAGATGAAGGTCTTGGTGAAAGAGGGCAAGGTGGACATTTTCTCTCAAGGAGGAGATTGTGTCCTTAGATATCAAGGTAAGTTATGTGTGCCCGATGTTGATAGGTTGAGAGACTTGATTTTGAAAGAGGCTCATAATTCATCTTATTCCATTTACCCCGGTTCTACAAAGATGTATAGAGATTTGAGGGAAGTGTATTGTGGGGTGGTATGAAAAAAGACATTGCAAGGTTTGTAGCTGGTTGTCACAATTGCCAACAAGTCAAAGTTGAACATCAAAGGTCAGGTGGCCTAACCAAGATATTGAGATTCCTACTTGGAAATGGTAAGAAATCAACATGAACTTTGTGATTGTCTTGCCTAAGACAAAGAGGTATTTTGATTCCATATTGTTTATTATTGATAGAATGAAAAAATTGGCTCACTTTCTACCAATTAAGACCACTTATGGTGCCAAATATTATGCCAAGTTATACATTCATGAGTTGGTTATATTGCATGGAGTTCTGTTGTTTATTATTTTTGGACCGTGGTGCTCAATATACTTCACACTTTTGGAGATCCTTCTAAAGAGGTCTTGGTACTAAAGTCAAGATTTGCATAGCCTTCCACCCACAAATGGATGGCCAAGCCTAAAAGACCATTCAAACTCTTGATGATATGCTTTGGGCTTGTGTTTTGGAATTTAAGGATAGGTTGGATGAGCATCTTCCACTTGTTGAGTTTGCTTACAAAAATAGCTATCACTCTAGCATTGGAATGGCTCCATTTGAAGCTTTATATGGTTGACGTTGTAAGTCCCCAGTTGAGTGGTTTGATATAGGAGAAATGGCTTTGTTAGGTCTATATTTTGTTATGGAGTCTTTAAAGAAGGTAAGGTTGATATGAGAAAGATTGAAGATGGCTCAAAGTAGGAAAAAGTCATACTCTGATGTGAGGATAAGGGATCTTGAGTTTGGTTTTGATGTTGGGTGTATTTGAAGGTCTCACCCATGAAGGTGTGGTCCGATTTGGTAAGAAGGGAAAGTTGAGCCCAAGGTTTGTAAGGCCTTATAGAATTTTAAGGAGAATTGGTAAGGTTGCCTATGAGTTGGAGTTGCCTATGGAGATGAGTGTGATTCATTCGGTATCCCATGTATCTATGTTGAAAAAGTATGTAGGTAACCCACGCTCTATAGTGCCTTTGGAGGTTGTGGGTGTAGTGGAAGATAACTTGACTTATGATGAAGTTCCGATGGAAATGTTAGATAAACAAGTGAAGAGGTTGAGAAATAAAGATGTGGCATCCGTCAAAGTCCTTTGCAGGAATCAACAAGTCGAAAGTGCCACTTAGGAAGCCAAAGTGGACATGAGGAAGCAATGCCTTTATCTATTCCACTCTACACAAGACTAAGGTAACAAGTTAAGTCTTACCAATGGTGTCAAGTCTTAAATTTCAGCCCCTGTGTCATTTATGCATGCATACATGCTCATGGTAACAAGTTTTGATGATTTTGATGTATGAGTTTGAACCTTTTGAGAATGATAATTAAGTTGCATTGATTGCATTCATTTTGGGTTGAAAGTTATCTAATGCTTCTTTGTAAGTACATTTCCTTTACATTTGGGGGCGAATATTCCCAATGGGGAGATATTGTAACACCTCTCACGCACCTTATAAAAAGCCCTGTATTATATTTCTTGAATGTCTTAAAATCCGTGTGTGAATTTGAATATCCGACTTTGTATTATTTTTTAGGGGAGAAAATTGTGTAGTATAGGGGTGGTCTTCAATTTTTAGGTTACCCGTATCAAAAAATAATTTTTCGGGTGATCTAGGCTTAATTAGAAAAGTACGTGACCAATCCGTGTCATGGACTTGGTCCCCCATAGTACAAAAATAGCCTAAACTCATTCCTAGGCCAAAATAGGGAAAATTAAACTTCGCACAAAAATGACGTTCACTGTGACAAGTCCGCGTCGCGAACTTTCCGCGCCACAGCTCAAAAATTTTTGAAAATTTTATCTCATAATCTAACCATAGGTCAAATATTTCTGAAAATATTTTGCTGAACCATACTGTAGGGACCAGAGCTCCTATTCATCCTCCTTCTTCATATGGCTAGACGGCTTGTTGAAGATTGCTATTGGTGAATCCTCCATTTTGGGGAAAACATCCACTTACTTTCATGTTTTTGTTAAGACTTGTCTAATTATGGATATTTATCTTTTGAGAGAGAGCCCGGGAGATGTCTTGGCCCCCATTCCATTCATGTTAGAGGTGTTGTTGGATATGGTTATGTATGTTATGAGCTTTAATCCAATTATGTTTATGTAATTATCAAAGACTTCTCTTAGCCCTTAACCCTTTCATGTGTTGGTGCTTATTGATGATGAAATAGAAGTCCTAATTCCATCTTGTCCCCATAGCGTAAGTCATAATTACCCGCCCCTTAGACTTTATTTTCTTAGTGATCATACTAATCCTCTTCCCTATAGCATCCCCATAGCTTGATTCCAAAGTCTCGTTTCCCCTACAATTATGTACTTGTTGTTTAAATATGTTTCTAAAACTAAGGATGTGTTATGTTTGCGTAAGAGGCTTTTTTGGGGTCCCTTCAGGTTCCCCATTTATGGTGTCACACCTAGGTCCTAGGCTTGAGTCATGACACTTTATGAGGATGATCTCTCTGGAGCTCCACGGTTCCAAGAAAGATGAGGATCCTATTGATTTTATTGATGAGGCCTACCAAATAGTCATCATTACGGGTATTAATCAGAGGAATAAGCCAAGTTGGTGGCCTGCCAACTAAAGGGAGAAGCCAAAATATGGTATGAGCACTAGGTGGATTTGAGGGCCCAAGGAGCAGGTCCAATTAGATGGGAAGAGTTTAAAGGCTCCTTTTTTTATTGGTTCTTCCCGATAGAATTGAGGGAGGCCAAGCTTCAAGAATTCACTAACCTCAAAAAAGGGCACTTGAGTGTGAGGGAGTAATCCCTCAAGTTCACTAAGCTCTCCAAATATGCTCCCTTGATAGTTGTGGATAAAGGGCCCGTATGAGAAAATTCAACTCTAGTGTATTGAATTTGGTATGCAAAGAGTGCAATATGGCTATGCTAGTGAAGCATATGGATATCTTCCGGTTGATGACCTATGCCGAGCAAATCGAGAAGGAAAAGCTATGAGAAAGAGCAAAGGAGTCCAAGAGGACTAGGGTTGATGGTGGGAGATTCTCTACCAAAGTGGAGGTCACAAGTTCCAAAGTGGCCAGAAATAGGGTGGATATGGGTATACCAACACTCCCTCTCCCCGATCCACTAACGACAAAAGGGTAGCTTCGATGCCTCAAAGCCCAAATTTCCCTAAGTATGAAAGTGTAACAACCCGAAAATTTTTGAAATCTACTTATGGTTGGCATTCTATGATGTACTAAAATCCATGTATTAGTTTTGGTGGCCACGGTTTGAGTTTAAGCGGCCGAATGAAAATTGGACTAGTTAGTGGCCTAGAGGGACAGTTTCGGCAGTGTACTTCAAAAAGTCATAACTTTTTATATGGTATGCACCATGTGCACTACCACATATAAAATTTAATCCCTTTGTGTTAGCATTGCAACACAAGTGGTTTCACTCAATTTGGACATCGAATGAGGGAGATATATCCCAAACAGTGAGATTGTCTAAAATTCGGAAGCCATTGGAGATAGGCTCAGAAAAGTGGCCAAGGAATTTGACACGGACTGTGAAACTTTGCATGGTCCATCTAGGGTGTCGTGGGGTGTCACAGTGAGCTTTTGGTGTCTTGAAACCACCCCTAATCTAAGTCTAACTCAACGAGACCTTGGACGGTCCGTTTGGAGCTAGACGGTTCGTCCACTGTCCCGTGAAGGTAGAAAATGGCTAGGCCAAGGCTTGGGAATGATTTTTGAGGTTAAGTGAGGTTATACGGTTCCTTTCACGGGAAATCTCACCTTGAACGGACCATTTATGGGTTCGTGAAGTGTAACAGAAAGTCCTTCGAGAGTTCGCGCTGAAGATTTGGCTAAGGGAGGCTTGACAGTATGTTGAACGGACCGTGTGACTGGTTGGCGGCACTATAGCAGCCATTTGGGCATTGTGGATAGTTAAAAGTTCCGTCTTATTAATGGTATTTTCGTGATTTAATAATTCCCTAAGCCCCCATTTGGTCCCCTAAGGTCTTCTAAACCCCTAAAACATTCCCTAATCCCTCATTCATCCATTAGAACTCTCGTATACACTCTCTTATGATCCTAGGGATCTCTTGACCTCCATTGAAACTATCTTGTAGGATTTGGGGAAGAAGACTTGATTAGGTTTGATCTTGTGGACTAGTTGCTTGAATTAAGGTATCTAGGAATTGATTCAAGGAACCCCTTTCATCCTTGAAAATCCTATGAACCCTAACCCTTTAAATTGATTTATAAGTTTTCAATTAGTTATGGGTTCTTCCAATATTGTTGTAGATTAGTGTTGGGACTTGAGTGCTGTAGATTTTAGG
>JBCEWC010002447.1:0-34399 GCA_038996855.1 Solanum aculeatissimum
ACAAATCAAAAAATACCAAAAATAAATTAGAGCATGCAATAACAAAATACATATTTTTTCATCTTCCTACAACTAAACAATCATTTCTACAACAAAAACATTAACCAAAACCACCGAAAAAAAACCTTACCTGCGATTGGGGACTGCACCGGTGGAGAATGAGATGCCAACGAGCAGAGCAATGCCGACACTGGTGGAGGGACGACGGACGACGACGACGAAAACAAAACGAAAACCCTAACTGCTACACAATGAAGAAGAAGAAGAATGAAAACCGTCAGGTAGAAGAGAAAAGAGAAATTAGGGGGAACCGGGGAAAGAGGAAAGAGAAAAAGGAGTTGACGGGGGTGAATTGATGTTGAAAAGATGTTTTTGTTTTTGAATTTTATTTTAAATTGTAAAAGTTTTTTTTTAAAATAAAGTAGTTGCTAAGTTTTAAAAGTTAAATAAAGTAATTGCTAAGTTTTAAAAGTGTACACTTTGACCTCTGATTAATTTAATTGTGATTAATATTTAATTAAGGACAAATTTGATACCTTTTTTAATTTCCAAACTCAACGAGCATCATTGCCTCAATTTTTACAAATTTGATATTGCCTTTTTTAATTTTCAAACCAAAGAAGCACCGTTGCCTCAATTTTCACCACTTTCTGTCTAAAATTAACCATTAAACGTAACTCTAAAATTAATACTACACCTTTGATGTAATTGGTAGGAAGGAAGGAGATGGAAGGAGGTAGTGGCGACGAAGATGGTGGAAACAGCGCCATGTTTTCTGAACTCAAACATTACTGCATTGAACTACTCGAACTCCACCAAAACCCTAAGAAAAACCCCTCCACCTTTACTCATCTTCTTCAATTTCTTCGACGCTCTTCTCCTCATGCACTCCAAACCTTATTCGAGTATGTATCAACAATTTCTGTGGCTTCTCACTAATTTTCGCTTTACATGTATCGGTCATTCCTTTTTAAACTCCATTATTGTGTTGCGCACTTTTTTCCCATTTCTTGCGTGAAGAAAGAATAAAGCGAAGCGCCAACTGTTAGTCTGCTTCTTTTACTTTACATGTTTACTAGATTGGTAGGAGCAATCTTTCTTCTAGGATTCTGATTGAACTTTAAGGTAACGGGAGAGAAGGCAATCCACAAATAACTGGTGAGAAAAGCTATGGGTTCTCACTCTAAGCCAGCACCAGTAATTTGAAAAAAAAAAGAGGATAGACATTTAGGGCATTTACTCGTTTTTAATGTTCTGTAGGGTCTGTTGGTAAGACTACAATAACAAAGTAATCGGAGAGAAGGCAACTATTAGCATCTGAAGAAATTTGCTTTTGCTATGTGATATATTTTTGTTATATGTGGCTTGCGTGTACCTTGATTATTTCACCAGATTTCTACATTCTTTTGCTGTTTGATATGTGTTCTCCTCTTTCATTCTTTTGTCTCTTAATTCCTCAATGGGAAGATATGTGATTAATTTCTTTTTCCAGCTATACATTGTTTCCCTTGCTGCTTCTACTAGATGCCGCCGTTGATAGCAGATCATCACCCAATGTTGATTCTAATGAAAGATTTATCATGTCTAATACATTGAGTGATATCGTGATGGAAGGTGCTCTTCGTTGTCTTGAGGAACTTCTGAAGAAGTGTTGTTTAGGGTCTGTGGATCAGGTATTTAGACATTCTTCTTATCTCCAGTGGATGTATTTTGTATTTCAGTTACTTATGGGTAGTGATAGTTGAAGACAAACTTTGCTACGGTGCTACCTTTCTTTTTCCCACATTTGGCAGGGAAGTTATTTGGGAATTGTTTTTTGCTAGAGTATTAGGTTAGTAAACTTTCTTTTATTCTATCTCTAAATATTTTATGATTTGGTGCCCGTTAAAGTCATTGAACTTAGCACTCAGCTTCTGTTGGTGATTGTGTTGCTTGTTATGTGGTCTCCCATGCATTGGGCCAATAGCTTTGTCATTTTTTTTGAAATTATTATCATCAAACTTAAGTGTATCTCGGCTTGGGCTGAAGTGCGTGTTAAGAAAAAATTAAATGACTAAGAATATAAATAAAATGCATTTGTGTTTCAAGAAAAAAGTATTTAAATGATACAAACCAAGAAATATATGAAAAAGGAGTTAAAAAATGAATTAAGTGGAAAACATAATGTTAATCAATGTCAGAACTTTTTTTAATTTCTGATCAATGAAACGTGCAGTTTTAAGTTTCTGATTCAGTGAACCAGTTGTGGAATTTTGTTTACTAGCTTCAGTGGTATAAGTTGGACTGTTCCTGAGAGAACAGGATAGGCTTTAGAGAGCTGGAATATGGAGGGCAGTGGTAGCACAGAAAAGAAAAGATGGAGAATAGTCCTAGCAGTTATTGGTTGGACGATATGGAAAGAAAGGAATTCTAGGAGTTTTGAAAACAAGAGCAGTCCCTTGCACAAGATTAAAGTGAACTGCATTATCACTTTTTGCTATTGGCATAGTTCAGAGTATATACTGATCCTGTGGCTATTCTAGACATTATAGGATCCTTACAAAGATGAAGGAGGATCTAGGGACAATTATTTTCCTTCTTTTCTTCATCTTTTGCTTTTGATAGACACACACTTGTGGATGTAGGATATGTTGTAAATTTTTGGATTCCAGCTTTAAGCTGATGATTGATATACAAAATGTTACCTTTATCAAAATAAAATTTCTGATTCAGGTTTCATTGACCAGTCCTTTTGTACTAAATCTCTGATGGTTCTAGTTATAATTATTACTACAACAACTTACCTAGTAATGTATCACAAAGTAGGGTTTGGCGAGGGCATAGTTTACACAAATCTTACCCCTACCTCTCAGGTAGAGAGACTATTTTTGAAAGACCCTCGGCTCAAGTGAAGCAAATCAAAGTAGTAATGAAAGAAAAAATGAAGTGAAGATAAACATAACAACTAATAGAAAAACCATGCGGAGCATATATCAGGGAATAACACCAACAAGGTGCGATCACCTAAACATAGTATACAATAGATGATAGCAATTACCAAAAGCAACCTGGAAACACTTTTTCTTGATATCTACAATCTGGCTCTGTTCCAACAAAAGACTATTGCAGAACTATGGACACCACAGGGGTGAAATTTCAATTTCAGGAGACAACTAAATGACTGGGAAGTAATGAGGATGGCAGAATTCCTCAATATTGTTGGACATTTTACTGGAACCCAAACAAATGAGGATAGGCTTTGGTGGAAAGGCAACAAAAAAGGAGAGTTCAATGTACATTCAGCTTGCAAGATGGATCAATGAAGCCAGCAACACTGCACTTGGCCTTGGAAACAAATATGGAAGTGTAAAATTCCACACAAAATTTCATGCTTTATCTGGCTGCTAGCCAAGGAAGCTTCCCTGACCCAGGATAATGTAAAGAAAAGGGGGATAACCTTATGCTCTAGATGTTTCCTTTGTGGGGAAACCCTTGAAACAGTAAATCATCTATTTCTACACTGCAAATACACTCATCAGCTCTGGAGGATCTTCTTGAGTCTCAAAGGCATATCCTAGACTATGCCTAGGAGGGTCACTGAGGTCTTATATAGCTGGGAGGAGGCAAGTGTCCTTGCAAAAGATAGAATTAGATAGAGAATTATCCCTGCTTCAATTTGGTGGGCAATCTGGAAAGAGAAACTCTAAATGTTTTGAAGGCATAGAAAATAGTGTGCAGGAAGTTAAACTAAACATCATCTTACTGTTATGTTTTTGGTGTAATCAACTATACTCAAATGACACTGTCTCTATAGTTGATGTTTTAGACTCAATATTGATATAGAGCAGTGGATTTTGGATTGCATTTGTATATAAGGTTTGGTATTGTGTGATAAGAAGATACCACTTAATAATTAAAGGTAAATTTTACAGAATGGTGGTTAGATCGTCATTGCTTTATTGGGTGGAATGCTGGCCAGTCAAAAACTCACATATCTAGAAGGTGCAGGTTGCGGATATAAGGATGTTGAGATGGATGTGTTGACATACCAGGGGTGATGCTACTACAGACACGGTGCTTAAGACTAGCACTAAGCGAAAGCATGAATAGGCTAATAATAAGACAACACTTAACCACCTACTAACCTCTTGCCCTTATCTGTAACCTCTACACCCTTTTATCTAAGGTCATGACCTTGGTTAGTTGAAGATGCACTATATCCATTCTAATAATTTGTCAATACTTCTTCGGCATACTTATGCCTCTCCTCGTTCCCACTAGATCCAACCTTTGGAATTTTTTTTTCACTGGGCATTTGGAATTTTTTTTCCACATGTCCAAATCATCTCATCCTCCCTTCTCTCATTTTGTCCACTCCCACTTTGTCGTGGATGTCCTCATTCCTAATCCTATTGTTCCTAGTATGCCACAAATTCATCTCAACACACTTGCATCTTCTGGAAATAACAGTTCTTGACTGGCCAACATTTTGTCCCTTATAACAAAGCTGGTATAATCACCACTCTATAGAACTTACGTTTAAGTTTTGGTGGTGTTTTCTTATCATACAAGACATGCATGCAAACCTCCCCTTCATCCACGCCGCACCAATACGATGTCTGACATCATTGTCTATCTCCCTGTTTCCTTGGATCAGAGATCCGAGATACTCAAATCTTTTTCTCTTGGGGACAACTTGTGTATCAAGCCTCACTTCCATACCTGCCTTGTGCGCCACATCACTGAATTTATACTCCAAACACACTGTTTTGGTCCTGCTCAACGTAAGCTATTTAAACTCCAGAGTCCGTCTTCACACCTCCAATCTATATTTAACTTTGTTATGTGTCTCCTCAATTAAAACACTGTCATCCATAAATAACATACACCATGACACCTCTCCCTGAATATGTCGCGTCAGTTGATCCATCACTAAAGCAAATAAAAATGCGCTAAGTGTTGACCCCTGGTGCAACCCCATCTTGATGGAAGTGCTTCGAATTTCCTCCCACAGTTATAATTATTACTAACATATATATTTTACGATGGTTATTTTTAATAATACGTCATTTTGCTAGCTATACTTATTATTTGGTTCAACACTCAATAATTATTTGGTTCAACACTCGATAACCTATGAATTCTCAAATTAATTTGTTGAGTTTGAAAGAATTTTACAAAAGAAGTTACAAAATTCTCTTTCAAATAGCCCATAAATAAAGGTATTTTAGAATTGGTGGAAGCTTGAAGTACTTTTTTTTTTGTGGATAAATGGTGCTGTTGTATTCCTCAGCATGCTTTAATGCTGGCTACCTCCAAAAGTGTTACAAGAGGAAGTAAAAATAAAATCTAGATTACAGAGAACCTAAGAAATCTACAAGATCTTCTATTTCTTCTATATAATTTCCTTTAGACCAACAAAATAGTGTGGATAGGCAGTTCCCTTCCACAACATGGATGGACTTTGATTTGTCTTCAAAGCATCTCTTGTTTCTCTCCTTCCACACTGACCACCAGAAGCACTTTAGGCTTCTGGAACAATATTTTCTGCAATATTGGTAGATGCTATTTGTACCACCCTTTTTCATTCCATATTAGCATCTCATATCCATGATTTAAGTACAACCATTGGGGCGACCATGAAAGAGGTTAGAGAGCGCCATCAGCAATGTTAAAGGAATCTCTGATAGGTAAAGGAGGAAAACTAAAAAGCTAATCATCTAATGAAGCACATGCATTAGTGGCATGATGTTGGAATGAAGCACACACCTTATTGGTTTGGTGTGTTTTAAACGAACAGTTGTACAATCAATTGCCGTGCACATTTTAATGGATTGAACAGTGAAGTTGGACCCGGAAATATAGTTGATTCACTGTTCAAGTAGTTTTGGAAATTATTGTTGAGGGTCAAATAGTCTATTCACTCTCTCTGTGTGTAGTCTGTGCTATTATCTTCTAGTTAGTAAGTTGAATATTCTGATTGAAAAGTCACTTAGTGAGCCTTTCACTGGAATTTATATTTGATGTTTGATAGGGACTGTTCTCAAGAATCCATGGTTTTCTTTTGTAGTTCATTGTATTGACAAAGAAATTGACTCGTGGGGCAATGCTTACTCCTATGGAGGCTTCAGAAGAGTTCCGCGAAGGGGTGATAAGGTGTTTCAAAGCTCTGTTATTTAATCTGCATTGCTGTTCCAGGGAGTCCTGCCCATGCAAACAAAAAAGCGGTTGGCCTTTGCTTCTGGAAAGAAAAAGTTTGCACTCTCCACCTGTTTCAAAACTTAAATTCAAGGAAGAAGAGTGTTTAGTTGCATTTCTACAGTCTGAAACTGCTTCTGTTGCTGTTGGACATTGGCTATCACTTCTGCTGAAGGTATATATTTTGTTCTCCGGTCGTCCCTTCGTGGACAGACGATATGTTTTTCTCTCCAGTCTCCTCGAGGCAGACATATTTCCTTACCATTCTTCATAGTATTCTTCTAGTTTTACCTTTGAGATTGTTCATGGTATACACAGGTAGCAGATGTTGAGGCAGCACGAGGGCAACAAGGCAGTGCAAACCTTAGGATTGAAGCCTTTTCCACTCTGAGACTACTTGTTGCTAAGGTTCCTCTTCTCTCCTTTCTGACCTACTTTTCCTCTCTTGTAGGATCTATTTCTATTGGCTTTTGGAGTTCTCGGTTATTCTCCATAGGTTCTATGAACTTTACACTCCTGCTAGGCTGTGCCTTTGATAAGATTTAATTTCTTTACTCCAATTAATGCTAGAAATTTGCTCATAAAATGAATCAGACATGGTCAAAGAAAGTATAAGTACCTGAAAATTTATGAATTTAAGATTCATCGTTCATCAAGAATTCTTTTATCCATGTGATATAATGATATGTCTCCATGAGTTCTTTGTTAACATGTATATGTTTCTGCCTAGACTCTTGTCAGAGGTTTGTTATTTTTACTACTTTCAGTTGTCATTCTAGCAGTCAATCTTTGGTATCATTGCTGTTCAGGTACATATAAGTTACATCTTAACAATTTTATATGATGTTTGGCAGGTTGGCACTGCAGATGCTTTAGCTTTCTTTTTGCCAGGGGTTGTTAGCCAAATTGGCAAAGTTTTGCATATTTCAAAAACGTTCATTAGTGGGGCTGCTGGGAGTGCAGAAGCTTTGGACCAAGCAATTAGAAGCTTGGCTGAATTTCTTATGATAGTTCTCAAGGACAATTTGAACTTGCCTTTTCTTGGTATGCCCCTTGATAATGTCCAGAAAGAGAAATCGTCAGTGTCATTTTTGGAGGCACTTCGCCAGTTGCCCTCTACTATGCATGATCAAAATTTGAGTGAGGTTGTTGACCGGGGCACCATTGTACTTAGCTCCATGGAGGGGGAAAGTGTTAGCCCTAGAAACGTGACCGGATCTTTGCGTGTAATTCATACAAAAGACTGGATTGTTGATACCTCGTTGCATGTTGATAAGCTGTTATGTGCAACTTTTCCTCACGTAGGTTATGACAAGTTTCTCAGTGACACTTGAATTTAGAAGATACATCAAGTCAGTTTAAATTTATAATTCCCTTATATATTTTTTGAGAAACAATGTAAATTAATATTTGAATATTGTGTTCTTAGCTTTGCATGCATCCAAGCAGAAAAGTGAGACGAGGACTCTTTGCAGCAATACAGGGTCTCTTATCAGAAACCAGTCGTGTGTTGAATGGAAGTAGACTGATGCTTTTGGTGAGTTCCAAACTGGAACTTATACCCTTTTCATATTTGAATATCCAATAGTTAATGTATCAGTGTGGATTTTATGATAGATACTGGCCCAAGATGGATATCTCTTTCATATCAAGTTTTCAATTCTCTTTCCTTATTCCTCTTTTGATTTGAATTGTTTTTAAAATTTTAATGGGTCAAAAGTAGGTAGAGATATTACCTTTTGATAAGTTAAAGATAAATAAGAATAGACACAGGATCAATGGTCTTTCGAGCAGTAAAGGGCAAAATTCTCTTGAGAGAAGTTTCAAACAGAAACATAAAGGGAAGTACGACTGTCCATTTTGGGAATGAGAGAGTTAGAAGTTATTGTGTCTACTGAAGTATATTTTGCAGTTTCATCAGTTAACTTTTGCTTCTTCAAAAGTTGGTCTTAAAATCTAAGTACTGTTTTTTGGGTTACAGTTGCTCTGGCTAATTTTGCTGGATGGGATTATTAATTGTGAAATAAAGTTCTTCCTTGTATGCTATTACAGTTTATTCTTTGTGAGAAGTAATATGCACTCGTCATAGTATGTCTTTTACTCTGGAGAAAGCTGTTGCATATCATTTCGGACTTCACATTACTTAAAAAAGGAAAAGAAATTAAAGACCTGTTTAGCTGGTATTATGGACCAATTTTATTAGCACTTTGGTTTTATGTAGGATTTTCAATTGGCTCTTTCTGTCATAGTGTGCTTAGAAGTGGAATTTCACAGTGCTATTCTTTGAGATGTCAAACGTCCATAATCCATTGCGATATCCTGAAATTGTTCAAATTTCCCAAGTCGTGTTGGCTTGTACATGTGCTTCTGGCTCACGGCCAAATTGATTCACAAAGATCGACATGGGAGACAAAAAGATGTGTTTTTCTATTTATAATTGGGAATCTCCGAAGACAGATGATTCACAATTCGAAACTTGGTGGGTAATGGACACCCTTTACCATTCTCTACTTACTTAAATACCGCTCTTGTTTGTATTAGGGCTCAAACTTGTGGCGTGTGCCTAGCCCACACATCACGCACTGCACCCTTACCAAAATCTGGGGCCGAGATTAAGAGATGTATTATGGCATAGGTAATATTGAATTCATGACATGTACTACACATGAGATTTGTCCATTGTAGGACATTAGCTCCGTCATTTATTTTATTACTTCTGTTGTCTTTATGATTTGTCCTTTGCTTTCCACTCTAGTTGTTTTGTTTCATATCTAGTATTTTTTGCTTTTGGGGATAATATTTTTGAGATGAGGGTCTTTCGGAAACAGCCTCTCTATCTCTATGAGATAGTGGTAAGGTCAGCGTACATTTTAGATCCTTCTTGTGGGATTTCACTGGGTATGTTGTTGTTGTAGGACATTATCAAACTTAATAGTTTAATACTTTCTAACATTTTCCCTCAACTTCTAAAACTAATAGTTAATAGTCTGGCTCACTTCATCAAAATCAAGGTGAGGAAAACCACTTGAGTTTACTTCTTTTGAAAATACAGAAAAATAAACAATTTTAAGTTTAGTGGATGTATGGAAAAATTGCTTGACTATTGTTGCTGGAACAGCTATGGGAACCTTGCTGGAAGTCACTGGAATCTTGTCAGATATACAGCTGGACAACTGGCTGGATATTGGTCAGATAGTGTTTGGTGTTAGAGTGGTCATTGGAAAAGAGGCATGGTGCCAATTGAAAATTTACCAAAAATAATTGCAGTGCCACAGGAAGTATTACCAGAAAAGAGGTATGGTACCCTAGGAATGATCATCAGAGATGGACATGGTGATGTTGGAACTTGGAATGGTCACTAGAATATGAGTGATACTATCGAGATGAGCACTGGAATGATGCTAGAATAGTATAATATGAAAAGTGAAATACTCATGGTAGACTCTCCGACATCATATAACAAAAACAACTTTTATTGCATTATTACCTAAAAAGATTGGAGCCTCAAATCTCAAAGACTTCAGGCCAGTTAGTTTGGTTGGAGGAGTGTACAAGATAATGGCTAAGCTACTTGCAGAAAGACTAAAGAAAGTTGTGGATAAATTGGTCAACAAGAATCAAATGGCTTTTATAAAAGGAAGACAGACAATGGCTGTTGCGTTTATAGCTAGTGAGTGCATAGACTCGAGGATGAAAGATGGAAATGCAGACATACTTTGTAAATTGGACATTCAGAAATCCTATGCTCATGTTAATTGGTCTTTTTTACTAAACACTATGAGGCAAGTGGGCTTTGGAGTCGAATGGTTGAAGTGGATAGAAGTATGTATAAAGACAGTCAGATTTTTGGTCCTTGTCAATGTAGAGCCAGTGGGGTCTTTTAAAGCTGAAAGAGGATTGAGACAAGGGGATCCTCTCTCCCCGTTTTTGTTTATTACTTACTAGCAATGGATGGTTTTGATGGCTTGATGAGGATAGCCACACAAAACAGATGGTTAAGGGGCTTCCTAATAGGAGAGTAGGAGACAGACATGGGGTTGGCAAAGAAATTAGTCATCTGTTATATGCAGATGATACCTTAATTTTCTGTGACCCTGAGATTGAACAATTGAGATATATCAGACTGATTCTAGTTCTTTTTGAAGCTGTAGCAGGCCTAAGGGTCAACTAGGCAAAAAGCAGCCTGATCCGCTATCAAAGAAATTCCTCATATTCAGATTTTGGCAAGTATATTAGGGTGTAGGGTAGAGGGACTGCCTACCACTTATTTGGGAATGCCACTAGGTAGCAGACAAAAATCTTTGGAAATTTGGGATGGAATAATTGAAAGGACAGAAAAGAAGTCAGCAAGATGGAAAGCTCAATACGTATCCTTGGGAGGTAGAGTCATACTGATAAATTCAGTACTAGATTCAATTCCCACATGTCTAATGTCTCTATTTCCTGTTCCCTCTAAGGTGGTTAAAAAATTGAATAAACTTAGAAGAAACTTCCTTTGGAAAAAAAGCAAAGAAGTAAAGGGCTACTATCTAGTGAATTGGAATACAGTGATGCTTAACAAATCAACGGGAGATCTAGGCATCAAAAACTTGAAAGTACAAAATGAAAGTCTCCTAAGGAAATGGTTGTGGAGATATATTAGTGAGGAGAGGACTCTCTGGAAGGAAGTGATGGTGACAAAATATGGTGAGCTTAATCCATGGGTTTCAAAGACTGCTTCAATGTCATATGGTGGGGGAGTGTGGAGGTCCATCAGAGCTCTATGGGACTCGATGGAAGAAGAACTGACTCTAAAGGTGGGAGTGGCATCAAAGTCAAGTTCTGGAAAGATGTTTGGATCAGTCAAAATTCTCTGGGTGAAATGTTTCCAGACTTATACTCTATATGCAATAATCCTGAAGCCGACAGCACAAGGGTGGGATCTATCCTTTAGGAGGTTCTTGAATGATTGGGAAGTAGACAGAGTAGCTGGAAATGTTGGATGGAGTTCATATTTCTACACATGTTCCTGATAGAGTTACCTGGAATCACACCAAAGAGGGTGATTACACAGTTAACAGTGCATACAGGAAAAGGATGCATGAATTGGCAGGTGGCAGGCAATATCACTGGAATAGCATATGGAAAGGATTGGTACCTACCAAGGTGAAATGCTTCACTTGGCTAGTCATTAGGAGAGCATGTCTCACTCAAGAAGTGCTGCAGAAGAAAGGAATGCCACTAGTTCCCATGTTCTTTTTTTGTAACTTGACAGGAGAAACAAACAATCATCTATTCTTACATTGCAAGTACACCTGTCAACTAGGGGAACTCTTCCTAAACATTTCTGGCCAAAGCTGGTCCATGCCAGAACATACTTCTGACCTTCTAAGTTACTGGATTAGAAGAGGGGGCCGCAAGACTCAAAAAAGATGGTGGAAACCGATTCCTTCATGTATTTGGTGGTCAGTCCGGAGAGAAAGGAACGGTAGATGTTTTGAAGATAAATCCAATTCCATTCACAAAGTCAAATGGGATTAGAATCCTTAGTTTTTTGGTATAAACAATTATGTATAGATGATGTAGATCAAATCATAGATCTGATAGGAAGCTTGTAAGTTTTGTTTGGGTCATGGTTGTAGCCCCTTTCGATGGTGACCAGCATTTCCTTAACGCTGAGGTACTAATTACCAATTGCCTGTCCCCCCCCCAAAAAAAAAAAAAACCATTAAAAAGACATGGACTGTATCTGTTTGTCTGAGCCACTTACATAACCTAGTTTGATATACCAGTTTCTTGTGTTTTTGCTCATAGAACTTTATGCGCTAGATTGTCTGGATTGCTGCTAGCCTGCTACATTCTGTCAAAATAGTACATAAACCACTATCGCAACAAAAATGTTTCTTTACCTTAATCATTGACAGCGTGGGATACTGTAATTGGCTCTTGGCACTTAATTTAGTTTCTGATAAATATCTGCTCCTTTTTAAATCTTCGCTCAGTAATACTTGCCAGCTTGCGATGCCACGATTTTGGATGAATTGGTATAATTATAAATATGCAAAGTTGGAATGTGTTAAGACTCTTGTATAGATAAGTGAATTGCATTTCTTTGGTTTTACCTTCTGGTGCCATTGGGCCTTTTATTAGTAGTCTTGAAGCTTCTTTAAAGTACATGACTTCATAGGAATATTTCTCATTTTTCAGTAACCTAATAATTTATTTTGAATGTATTCTTGGCTTTTGAAACATGCAGGAAAGTCTATGTGTTTTGGCGTGTGACGACTCCGAGGAGGTGTCCTCAGCTTCACAGTTGTTCTTTGGACATTTGCTCTCATCACATGGGAAGCTTCACGTAAAACATGATGTTGAAGAGATTTTTAACAGGTCTTTATAGTCCTAATTTTGTCTCTGTTGAAACATATTTAGCTGGTTGAGGCTTATGCAATAGAAATGATATAATGGATTGTACATCTTCTTCACAGGCTTGTTGAAAAGCTTCCAAAGGTGGTCCTTGGAACTGACGATTTATATGCAATTGCACATACCCAGAAACTGCTTGTACTGATCTATTTTTCAGGGCCACAACTCGTGGCAGACTACCTCCTTCAGTCTCCTGTAGGTGCAACAGTCCTAGTTTTTTCTTTGTTTCTATCATTTAAAGTTAGAATCTTTGTCATGATGTTGAGCTATCAATTCTTAGCTTGCGGGTCATTGTCTTTTCTTTTATGGGTTCTTTTTTGCTTGGAGGGGAGGGGGCTGATTGGATGTATGACATGGTCTACTACTATCCTGCATTCTTACTTGTCAATGACTTGGAGCTGCTATGACTTATCAGTATTTAGTTGTCATCAAATTTTTTCTTTTCTTGCACCATCCTGCATTCAGGTCAGAATAGTTTTGTACACAATTTAAAACAATACCTTATACATAAACGCGATGGAGTTCTGCGTAATTTCCTACTATGACAAAATAACTTTTATCTTCAATTTATGAGAGCAATGCCATCTAATCCACAAGCTAAAAAGGTGGTGACAAATATCTTTTTTGATTCTGGCAACTTTAATCTATAAATACCCACAGGTATACTACAACCCAAAGTGTAGTTCCCCTTCAAAAAAGTATTTTGAGCTTAATCAAACTGATGCCTATAGACAAGTACATCAAAGATGTTTTCTGTTCTAGCTAAAATATTTTGTTTACACCAAAAATAGAAAAGAGCTAAGCAATTCATTCTAATCCTTTGAAGGCTATTCTGCAAATTCTCAAAACTCCTATTGTTCCTCTCTTTCTAAATTGTCCACCAAATGCATGCTGGGACAATCTTTCTTCTTTTTTTCCTCCTTTGAAGCATTGCCATCCCTATTCCAGATGCTTAGAACTCCTTTGATGCTTCCTGGTTTCACCCATCTAATTCCCTGCAGGCGAATGAACATTCCCCATAGTTGCTCAGTCCACTTACAATGCAAAAAAAGATGGTTTATTGTCTCAGCTTGTTCGCCCATACAGAGTACATCTAGAGGCAAATTGACGTCCTCTTTTCTTCAGATTTTCATGGGTCAGAACTGCTTCTTTTGACAGCAACCATAAAAAGCAGTTTGTTGGGTACCTTTGGTTTCCAGATCATCCTCCATGGCCAGTCTGTCTCTTGGTCTGCAGTCTTGTTGAGTATCTTATCTGCTGAATTTACTGAGAATTTGCCATGAATGTCACTCTGCCAAACCAGTGAGTCCTTCCCCTTAGTAAGATTGCTGAAATCATCTATTGAGTTCTGGAGTGCAATTACCTTCTCTATTTCGCAGTCATATATTAACTTAGGAACAAAAGCGGTGACAGATCTGGGAGCGTAGCACCTATCTGGTACATCATATTGGACAAAATGCATAGAAAATACTTCTGAGATCCTAGATAGTACCTGTTGCTGGTGGGAGATGGCAGGTATCCTGGGGAATTATTCGAGGTGCACATAAGCTAGGCCTGTACACCATAGTTAATAAGAAAACGTTTACTACAAAGGGTCAGATAGCATTGTGATTCTTTACCTTTTCAAGCTCATTTTGATTTCTGGACATCTTGCATCAGAAGTACATGTGGGATTCATACTAGTCAAGGAGTGTCACTATGATAACCTCCTAATAGAACACAAAATATTGGTTGGGGAGATTCCCTTTGAATTAGATTCTGTATATCAAAGAGTGAAACAGAGAAAGTACGCCTATAACAGGAGAATGGATTATGGTGGACACATGATTTTTGGAATTTCATTTCATTTCATTTCACGGATCTATCTTGGTCAATTAACTTATTCAACATGAAGCAGGAAATACACTTTCTGGTTGTCTCATGGATGATGTGTTGATTAGTCAGTCTCCTGTTCACTGATTTTTTGGCTATAAAGTGCCACAAAAGCATTTCACGCGAAGGAAGTAGTGGCAGCTTTCAAATCCGTTGGGTCATTCATTTGGAAAAATGAGGAAGATTTTTGTTCTTTCTTTTGAACATGTAAATTCATTTTCAGATCTAGCACTGCAGTAGTTTCTCTTCTTTAACCTAGGGCGTCAAATGACTTCTGCTTGGCAGGTACATCACTACAATATATTTAGATGATAAGCAATCACTTTTATCTCTTCTTTCCCATTTTTTTAGTTTATTGAGAGTAGCACTTGTCCTCTTTCCCCTTTAATCTTCCACTCAGTTAAAACTGCTTTTTTACTTATCTAAGTGAACAGACAAGAGAAATATATATCACAGAGTTAAGCTACATCACTTAGTTCTTGTCTTTGTATGTGGAAAGTTTTTACTTTTAGTCATCAGTTGCTCATGTTTCGTTGTGCTTCATAAGCTCTCATTCTGTCACTTACTTAGGTTATCCCCGTATCAAAGAGTTCGCTACATTTCCTAGGCCGGGGAAGGGATTATACTGCTTGCCTTTATTTCATATGTTCATTCAGTACCGTGCAGATCCACATATGGGATTACTCCAGTGCAGCAAGAAGCCGCTGATGCCAAATTCGGATCCTATGCTGCTATCTATTCCCTGCTTGTGCCCCTTCCCCGTCTGTGGGAGGTTGCGGATAATGAGGAAACTATAATCTATCTATCAGATTGCCCATTTGTCTATCTATCTGGTGCTCAGAGGGCCTACCTAAATTTTTTCCAATTTGTCATTAGCTCATCCCTCTCGCATTAAAATGGTCATCTATTTCTACCATTTTCTTTTGACTCTTAAGAGTTTTCAGCCTTCGATTATGAGGGTCATCTAGAACCACTTAATATCTTTGCCTCAGTTCAAACATGCGGGGGAAGCCGTCACAGTCCTTCCACTCCTGCCTATTTTTTTCATATTGAGTGGGTGTTTCGATTGACTTATTTTAAGTGGCTTTTGACTTGTAAGCTGTTTTTCAATTTTGGAAGTATTTGGGAACAACATAAAGTGCTTAAAAGCACTTTATTTAGGCGTTAAAAAAAAGTCAAAAGCCAAAAGTTGGGTGTTCCCAGCTTATGACTTTTGGCTTTTAGCTTATAAGTCACCTTTAAAAAGTCAATTTAAAGCTTTTGGCTTTTGCCTTTAAGCTTATAAATCACACTTTTAAAAAGCCAATTTAAACACCTTCTAAGACAGCTTTTTCATGGTTGTTCTTTGAGAGAATGTTGTTTCATATCTGTAAACATCTCTTGCGACCAAGAACTTCATGATAGTCATAACTGCTTCAATACCGTGCTCTTCATGTACTTTATCATGCTACTGTCACTGCTATATTGACCTTTCTAATTTGTGTGCTTTATCATGTTAACGTCACTGCAATACTTTCCTTTCTAACATTAGTGCTAATCATTAGCTCTTTTGAGTGGATGTTAGTGTAACGCCTTTCAATGGAATGTGCAGGTGAGGACTGCTCAATTCTTGGATGTTTTAGCCCTCTGTCTGAGTCAAAATTCAGTTTTTGCGGGTCCGCTTGAGAAGAATGCTGCAGCAAAGCGTTCCTCATCAGGGTTCATGCATTCCATAGCAGAGATAAGAGCTGTTAGAGCCGCTGATCCTGACACTCTGGGAAGTAGAAAGAATCAAAATAGAAGAGTACATGCCACAGAAAGTATAAAGAATGAGCATCAGCTGCCGCGCTTGCCACCTTGGTTTGTTTATGTTGGCAGCCAGAAGCTGTACCATTCTGTAGCTGGGATCCTTCGACTTGTTGGTTTATCTTTATTTGCAGGTTGTTTTCTTCTTAACTTTTACTGTATACTTGCTTCTTTCCCGACATAAACTTGTAACTTTTTCAGTTGCGTTGCTTTTGACTAGGTCCTCGAAGTGAAGGGACTCTCTCTGTTATCATTGACTTGCCGTTGGAGAACCTGCGGAAATTGGTTTCTGAAATACGGATGAAGGAATACAGGGAAGAAAGTTGGCAATCTTGGTACAGCAGGATTACTTCAGGACAATTAGTACGTCAGGCCAGTACAGCTGTGTGTATCCTGAATGAGTTGATATTTGGTTTGTCAGATCAAGCAATTGATGATTTTACCGGAATATTTAGAGCATATGTAATGGAACCACAAGAAAATAAGAAATGTCAAGAAGATGCGAGTCAATATCGGAGAATTGAACAATCTACAACAAAGGGATCTGTTTGGAAGATTTGCCAAGTTAGTGGAGAAAGGAGTCATTTAGTTGACTGCATTGGCAGAATATTGCATGAATACCTATCCCCTGAAATATGGAATCTGCCCGTTGAGCATACAGCTGCTTTACAACAATATGATTGTGAGGATGCAAACATTAGCTCACATTTCTTTAATGACAATGTGATGTTGCACCAGGAAATTCATCTTTTCCATATCTTCTTGTGGTTTCATGTGTTATTTATCTTGTCAATGTCTTTGCTAGTGGCGGCTATTATGTTATCATATTGATATTTTGTTTTGCTATTGCCAAACAGGTTATTATTGATGGAATTGGCATCTTTTCTATGTGCCTTGGGAGAGATTTTTCTTCATCCGGATTTCTTCATTCATCTCTTTATATGTTGCTTCACAATCTTATTTGCTCTCACTTCCAAATTAGAAGTGCTTCTGACACTGTGTTACACATCATCGCCACGATGCACGACTATCCAACAGTAAGCAGCAGCCATGTATATCTTACTTCTTGTGTCTTCTGAAGGTTATCCACTAATTATGCATCTTCTTGCAGGTTGGACACTTGGTTATAGAAAATTCAGACTATATAATTGATTCAATATGCAGGCAGCTCCGCTCTCTGGAGCTTAACCCAGATGTACCAAATGTACTAGCTGCCATGCTTTCATACATAGGAGTGGGTCACAGTATATTGCCTTTATTGGAAGAGCCGGTATGTTCTCAACAATGATATCTTGGAAATTAGAATCAACAAAAGACCCTTCTTTTTCCCTAATTTGTTCTGTTCTGTTGTCTCCAAACCCAACTTTTTCTTAAATAAGACATAATTGTTGTAGTTCTTGTTGTATCTTTTATTGTGTCTGCATTTATGGAAATGATCAGATGTATGTTTATTTTTTAGTTTAAGTTGCTATATCTTAACAATGACATTGTGATTTGTGCAGATGTGTGCTGTTTCCATGGAGCTTGAAATTCTTGGAAGGCATCGACACCCTGATTTGACCATTCCCTTCTTGAAGGTCATTTCTTACACCTACTTCTTGTACTCTAAATTTACAAGCACTTGCTACTGATAGATATAGCGAAAGGATAACTGCCAGTTGTCTTTCGTCATATTCAATGTCTTAAAATTGAAAAGTCCATTTCCCTTGTGTCTTGCCTGGAAAGAAGCTCACTTAATTCATGAGTCTCTGCATCAGACCTTTTGAGATTACGTTACTCTGATGCATTATTGGCAATTTGTTGCTAGTATTAGATTTCTTGAATTTCTGATAATTGGATGTGGTGCTCTCCTCTATTCAGTTGTCTGGTTATAATCTGCGTCTATTCTTTAGGCAATGGCAGAAATAGTTAAGGCATCAAAGCAGGAGGCTAGTGCTTTGCTGGATCAAGCAAAGTCATATTGTGAGGATGTGGAATCTAGAAAGCTGAACCTGGAGAAGAGGAAAGAAAAGCTTTTCGATGATTCAGGTTCATATAGTGATGAAAATGTTGGCAAGGGGTCGTCTGAAGGTATGCACTGAATCAGGCTACAATTGGATAATGTGTGTGTGTGCATATATACTAAATCATTGAATCGTGCTACAATTGAATATAATATATATACACACACAAAGTAATATACCTAGTGTGATCCCTGAAGTGACGCCTAGGAGGTAGGATGTCACCCCTCTGTTTGTGGGGTAGGGAGGTTGTTTCTGGTAGATCTTCGACTCAAAGTAAGTGTAAAGAAAGCAAGATTGAAAGGAAAATAAGGACAACAAAATAATAAGATAAACTAAGCAAATGAAGCAACATAGTAGTTGTAAAAATTGAAGAATAAGATCTATGCAAACACTAACTAATACTACCAAATACGGAGAAGATGGGAAGACTACTCCCTGCCTCTCCCAGACAGAAGAACACAACACTTGGCTATATACTACCTTCTACCCTAATCCTAGGCTTTTACACCTTCCTATCTAGGTTCATGTCATAGTAAGCTAAAGATGTGCATTGTTCGTCTAATTACCTCCACTCAGTTTTTCTTCGGTCTATCTCTATCTGTCCTAAAATCTGCTATAGACAGTCTCCAACACCTCCTTACGGGTGTATCCATGCCACTCCTTTTCACATGCCCAAACCATCTCAGCTTCGCTTCTCTCATCTTATCCGTCACGGAGGCTACTCCCAACTTATCCTGTATAACATCGCTCTTGATCTTATTTCTCCTAGTGTGCCCCCACATCCATTTGAGCATCCTCATTTCCGCTACCCTCATCTTTTGAACTTGCACATAATTGACTGTCCAACACTCTGTCCCATTCAACAAAGTAGGTCTAACCGCCACTCCATAGAACTTATCTTTTAAGCCCTGGTGATATATTCTTTGCACATAGTACCCCATACACCTACCTTCATTTTGCTCACCCTACTCCAATATGGTGTGCGACATCATCATCAATCTCCTCATTTCCTTGAATTACAAACTTAAGATACTTGAAGCTTTCTCTCTTGGGTATGACTTGTGTATCGATCTTCATTTCCACCACCGCTTCATGTGTTACGTCGTTGAATTTGCACTCCAGTGTTAGATTATGTCACTGACTGATAATCCTTATTCTTTTCTATTATTTGATCACACAAAGAACCCTATCCGATTACTGTTGTTGATCCACGTCTATTACTCTGTCATTTGTATTAAGTCTTATTAAAATTCACCTTTAATCTGACTTTTGTTAGTAAAACTATGAGACTTTAATTGTTATACTTCCTCGGTTCATCCCAATTTATGTGATATAGTTTGACTGGGCACAGAGTTTAATAAATATGGGAAGATTTTGCATTCCAAAATTACCCTTAAAATAAAGGAATTTTTAAATAGAAGAGTATATCTTTCTGGACTTTTTTGCCAAATAAGTGGGACCCAACATGTGTAAAATATTGATAGTGTCATTAAATATTTTTCAAATAAGGAAATACGTCATTCTTATTGGGACTTACTAAAAAAGAAGTGTGTCATAAATTGGGATAGTTGGAGCATCTTTTCTTCCCCTATTATTATCTGTGTTCTTATGACAAATCTTTATACCCTTGATGAGTAGGTCTCTCAGTTTGTTGCCTGCTCCAGTGGTGTAAAATGAAATACAAGATAGAAGATTCAAGAAATGGCTAAGAAATCGAGGGAGATATAGAAGAAAGAAAGAACAATAATTGAACCAAATTAGAGACCTAAAAATACAGATTTGTAATCCTTTAATTTGAATGAACAACTACAAGATTAAATTCGAGGAAGAGGAGAATTGAACTCATACATGAAAAGTTTACCAAAAGATATTCAAGAGAGATCCACTGTAGATATAAAGGGATACAACAACCCACAAAACTCACCAAGAGTGTTCAACTAAAAGTATTGTCTAACCATATGATCTTCATCCTATTATATTTATACTACTAGGGTTAACTAAGAAAGAAAGGACATAAATACTCTTTATTACATGTACATCATACTATGATCAAAAGGATACTAGAACGTAATGTTAATATTTTCTTATATTGGTTCTTTGATTTCCGCACTCTCTTGAAACACTTTAAGCTCTTGGTGTCAAATAGAAATCCTTCTATGCAATGAGTACTTCCTGAACTTACATCATTTTCTCCTTCTCGCGAAAAACTCAACCTAGAATTTGAACCTTGCAGAACGTAGAAGGGAATTAGTACTCAAGCCAAAAAATTGGCTTCTAAACAAGTTACAAACCACTAATGCACACTTTTATCATAGATCCAAGAATCATGAAATCCCATAAAATCAACTTTTCAAGCATAGTATCAAGAACTTGATTAGAAAGTATCCCACAATCATAAAATAGGTTAAAGAAACCAATAATTCTTATATTAGAACTTTCAAGTCAAAAACTACTTTTTCAACAACTTGTACCAAGTAGTTCCTCAATTCACAATTTGATTGTACTATTCTAACCACAAGGTTAAGAGAATTAACAATATTATTCGCAACCCTCAAATGCAAGTATGCATTCCCGGGTTCAAACACAAATATCAATTCCAAAAACATTCGGGATCAAACACCAATATCAATTCCAAAACTTTCTTGAATTTCTCACTTAGTAACTCGCAACACGAATCAAATAGCAACATTAAATAATTTTCACTAATCATAACAACATTGCTACTCTAAAGGTCTAAAGGCATAGAAATTTACCTTTATGGCTTTAAAAAGCACAAAAATAAGCATTAGCCATTCAAACGAATCATTATTGAGTTTAGAAGACAAAGATACGCCAAACCTTTGTGTAATCCAAAAGATGCTCCTAAGTATCTTACCTCTTTGTTGATTCTCTCTTGATGGCGTTTCACAAATAAATAAAGAAGGTTATTTAAACCCTTCAAAAAGAAGCACATTTATGCCCATAGATATTTGGCAATGCTTCAAATGGATCATGCTCACATTTTTTTCTAGAAGCATTCAAATATTCTACCCAAAGATATCCTTAAAAGTAAGATTAGGGCAATGATGCTTACAGTCTATATGAAGTTTAAACACATACCACGTTTTTTTTAACGCGTCAACACACACTTTTCACAATTCCTAGTGTTCACGGTCATTAAAGGTATATTACCCAACCAGGAGTTGGGGTCGAACCACAGAGAAATACTCCGGTTAGAATTCAATTCAAGAAGTCACAATGGTGCTTTAATCTTTTGTAAAATAAGCAAGAATTACATAAAAACAATTATCTAAAAAGTAAATTATCGGGGAAAACATCACTACAACTAAGCAATAAGCGCAAGGAACAAGAAAGTTTAATTGACTTCTAGGGAAAACACATAGATATACAAGTAGTAATTGGCGTGGGTGTGCGAAATTACTCAAAATATAATGAATCTAAATAGTTAGGGCAGGAGAATCTAATGTTTGATCAAGGTCTTCTCAAACTCAAGATCAACTTTCCATAATACTTTCTCAAGCTACTATGAGCTCAGTACAAAACACCTCAACCTTAGCAGAAACTCTCAAATCTGTACGGAAATTTCATTGATTCAACACATCAATGGCTATTCATCATTTAACCTCACCTCATGCAACCCTCTCCAGCATACATAAGGATCCTAAGCTAGGCTTGAGTTTGCAATTTCAATCCAGTTATAAAAATATGGCTAAACAACAAAACCCATAAGAATTCATCAATAGATTAAGTAAAATTAAACATTCAATAGCCAATTACTGCATTGTAGTCTACATTGTTCCCCTAGAAGTATTGAGGTTTCTAGCTAACCATGAAATAGAGCATGTAAGTTACCAAAAAGGTTTCCTTCCATTGAATTTGTCTTTTTGCTCAAGAAATTAGAAGAAATCAATACAAAGTCTTATAAAACACTTACTCTCTCTCTAAGAAGAGGAAAAATTTCTCTCAAGTAAAATCTAGAACAATGTACTCTCCTTGGTACTCTTTTTTTTCGTATGTCTTGTGTCCTGTGTCTTCCTTCTTTTGCCAGCCACTGAGTATTTTATACTCTGTACAAAAAGTACAGAGTATCTTCCTCGAAAATCCAATCTGAGACATAGTCGACCTCGTCGACCAAATCGGCGATTCGTGTAACTTGTCTTCAACTCACAATCTGCTCCTCTGACTGGTCTTGAAGTGGAACTTTGGCGAGCTCGAACCTGGTTGGCAATGCGCCATTTGGAGCTTGAGTTCGTCTTTTAACCAGTGACTTTAGGCCAAATTAGTGACCTATTATGTGAGCATGTCGTGTTCGCCAACATACTTCTGTAGCTTGCCCTTTTTCCAGTTGGCCTGCCTCTTGCTGGGTGCTCATTTGGCGAGGTCTGGGTACTTTGGCGAATCGCCAAGTACCTTTCTGCGATGTTCAGTGTTCAATACTTCCTTGTTAGCTCCTTTTTGACCTCTTTTTGCATGTTTGTGTTCCAAGTGTTCCCCCGTCTCTATCTTGCTGCAAAAACAACAATTCTTGTCAGTTAATAGCACAAAATAGGGCCTTGGGGCCTAGTGGCAATTGACTTGAGCCTTGGGGTTTGCTCCCTTTCAAGGTCTCAAGTTCGAAACCCACTGGGTGCAAACAATTTCTGAGGGCCATCGGACTGGGTAAAAACCTGAATTAACCATGGTGCACTTGCGGGAAACTCCTTGCCGAGAGCCTGTGCACCCTCGGGATTAGTCGGGGCTCTAAGAGACTCGGACACCCGGTGCAAATCAAAAAAAAAAAAAGAGCACAAAATAGGGCACCAAGGACACTTTTAATGCACAAATTAAGCCCTAGATAAGTGCAAATTCACCACTCATCAGGCAAGTGAATAAATTGTCACACAAACTAGCATCTATCAATTTACTAGTACTTTCTCTAGTGCCTTCCTCATTCTTTAAAGGACGTTCTTTTTTTAGAAGGACTTTTCAATAAAAGATGTGCTTCCAACAAATATTTTGGGAGTTAGCTTGCTAACACTCAAACAACTAGCACCCTCAAATAAGCCGCAAGAATCATTTTCACAATTCATGCACTCTCTTTAAATTTTGGATCATCACTTTCATCAAGTGCACAAAAGTCAAGTAGGAATGAATCATTCAATTTGACTTCATCAATAAGGTTCACACCTTTGAACACAATTTTCAGATTATGATCAACGTGCATCACAAAATCAAGATTAGGACATCTCAAAGAATGACTCACATTATTAACACAAACACCTTTCAAACCTTCTTGAATATTTTCACCAAATAAAAAATTGTCAAATATTTTGTAACTTTGGCATTCTTTAGGCTCAAAAAGGAAACCATCGCACTTTCCGTGTTCTATTTCAATAGTACTGCCACAAAGCATAGTCATGTCCTTACAAGATAAATAATTGTTATAATCAAATTCACTTGCAAAGAGACATTTATAATCAATCACATTTTTTAGTGTTCCTAGTTGCTAAAGAAGAAATAAATTCATTTTCATTACAAGAATTCAAGGAAACACATTGTATACCATGTGTTTTCGTCATTGATGTAACACTAGCTTGAAATCTTTTAGCTCACAATCAATAACAATTTTAGCTCCACAATCATATTCAACTGGTATATGGCCAATTCTTTGAGAAGCGAGAAGCAGAAAAAAAAGGACTTGCTTCCACAATCATATTCAATTGTTTTATGGCCAATTTTTTGAGAAGCAAGAAGTGGAAAAAAAACGAGGACTCGCTTCACATAAGCGAAAAGCGGGAAGCGAATCGTGCTTCTTTTCTCAAATAAAGCGCTACTTAGTATATAAATAAAAAATGTTAAATATGCATAGATAAATAATCAAGAACTCAATAGAGATAACATATTAAGAAAGTCTTTCAGTTCTTAGGGAAACAAATAAGTTGGATCCATTTTTTGTGCTATTAAATAAGAAAATACAACTTACTACAGGCAAAAACAGAACAGTAACTCAGTCACTGAACCGTAAAAAAAAGGGAGGAAAAAACGTAGAGACAGAATAAAGCAGCATTTAAAAAAAAAAAAAAATAGAGCATAGGCAGTTACAAACAGAGTATACCCAGTAAATGCTCTTAAGTAGCATTACAAATAGAAATAGGGAAAAAAAAAAAGTAATGCTATTTAAGTAGCATTACAAGCAGGAAAAACCCTAGCTACAAAAACATATGCAGCAGGGAAACAGAAAGAAGAAGAGAAGAGTATAGGAAGAAGAACTAATCTTCACAGTCGCAGCAGTCAATAAAGGAGGAAAATATTTGGAGAACTTACGTAAGTATTTTACAAAAATTTTAAAAACCCTAGTTAGCGCTTAAGCAAGCTTTTCCTCGCTTTAAATAAAAGCGCGCTTCGCGCTTCAGTCCCAAAAGTGTATGCTTCTTTCGTCGCATTGCTTCAAGGCATTGAAGCGACAAGCTGTCGCTTCGCGCTTCAATGCTTTTAACAACACCGTGTATGGCCACCATCCATTTGCATATTAACACCCAGTAAAAAATCATCAATGCCACCGAAAGATGGTCTAACATTCACACTCAATTCATTAGCAAGTTCATTTGAGGGAACTAGAAAGTTGGTATTAGCCTTTTACGTTGATATTTATTTACAAAACTTTACCTTGATTTTCTAAAATTAAGCTCATTTGCTAACTTGATGAAGTAGTCCCAACTTGACTTGCTTCTTTCCATGGTGAGCCATCCATTTTGTGCTCTTCTTCAAGAATACCCGCAAAAGAAGTGAAAAGAGTAGAATAACAAGAAGTCAAAAGGTTAGAATAAGAAAACATCTTACTCACACTCTTTTGTTTTTCTCTTATCTCATCTTGTTTTCTCTCATTTATCTCACTTTTCTTCATTTCTTCTCGTGACAACCCAATCCTATTTTTCAACTCTCGTTTCCTTTGGGCTTGTACCACTCTCTCACTTAATTCAAATTATCTTTTTTTTTTCATTTTTGACTTGCCATTATTCACTCCTATTTTCTCTCTCTCTCTCTCTCTCTCTCATTCATTTCATTAGGAGTGCAATAGGCTCTAAGGATCCCCTTTGAGTCATTGGATGACTCTTCACATCAAGTTTCAACTTGGCATCACTGGAAGTTTCCAAGACTCCACTGGTTCATGCACGTCAATTTGTCACGCATACAGGGCAAGTTTTGGATGCTATTCTATGCATGAAACACCAGACAAACTCTTTCCACATATGGCGCCATGGTACACATACATGATTACAATTACTGCAAGCTCATACACAACACAGTGAATTTACACAATTAAGCCAATTCCTTTCATTTTAGAGTCCAGCTAAAGAACTTACATGTTTCTTAAGATTTCCTTCTTTAAGCTACATGATCAAGCATGAACTACCCATAACGTCTTGCTAACTTCTCACCAACACTTCAAAGCTCCAAAGGTCTGGTTTACAGTCTTATCAACCTATGACTAATATTCCCTTTAGACGACTGTCATCCATTTTCGGGACAAGTCATTATCCCTATGACTCTTACAAAAAATCTACCCGGCTTAATGGGACTCTTCTTAGGAAAAGAATCGGGAACAAAAACTGAGGAACTCACACAACAACATATCTAGTGGAATCCCACAAGTGGGGTCTGGGGAGGGTAAAATGTACGCAAACCTTACCACTACCTCATAGAGATAGAGAGATTGTTCCCGGAAAATCCTCGTCTAAAAAGTTCAAGCCCCATAAGCAGAAGATACTAGATATGAAAGGAAAAAAGGGAAAAGAAAAAAAAGAAAAAACGACTAATAATGAAAAGCAAATGCTAGTATGTAAATACGATAAAGTAACAAATATAAGACGGATAATGACAACACAGGATATAAAGACACGACTACTACTAACCTACTGTATCACAAGGCCATAGATCAACTTGCCCCTACTAGCCTATTAGCCTTCAACACTAATACCTCCACTCCTTTCTATCTATGTCCTTGGTGAGATGAAGTTTCGCCATATCTTGTCTGATCACCTCCCCCAATACTTCTTCGGTCTACCTTTACTCCTCCGCGTAACCCCTAAATCCAACCTCTCGCACCTCGTAACAGGGGCATCAGTACTTGTTCTCTACACATGTCCAAAACTCTAATTTCTCCCGGATGGTCTCATTTCTAATCTTATCACTCCTGGTATGTCCGCAACAACATACCCAGTGAAATCCCACAAGTGGGGTCTGGGGAGGGTAAAATGTACGTAGACCTTACCACTACCTCATAGAAATAGAGGTTGTTTTCAAAAGATCCTCATCTAAAAAATATCATCCCCAAAAGCAGAAAATACTAGATATGAAACCAAACTACTAGAATGAAAATCAAATGATAATTAAGACAATTAAAGTAACAAATTAAATGACGGACAATAACAACACAATATAAAAGGACACGACTACCTCTACTAACTACTATACCACAATGTCAGACATCTTGTTACCGCTACTAGTTGTCTAACCTTCTACCTTAATACGCGACCTCCATTCCTTTCTATCTAAGGTCATGTTCTCGGTGATATGAAGCTGTGTCATATCTTATCTAATCATACACCCCCCTCCCCCAAATACTTTTTCGGTCTACCTCTACCCCTTCGCGTAACCCCTACATCCAACCTATCACACCTTCTAACAAGAGCTCAACATTTCTTCTCTGCACATGCCCAAACCATCGCAGTCTCGCTTCTCTCATTTTGTCTGCCATAAAGACCATCCCTAACTTCCCTCGAATGATCTCATTTCTAATCTTATCCCCTCTGGTATGTCCACACATCCATCTCAACATCCTTTGCTCCACATCCTGCATCTTCTAAACATGTAAGTTTTTGATTGGCTAGCACTCCAACTCATATAGTAAAGACGGTCTAACCACCATTTTGTAAAACTTACCTTTAAATTTAGATGGTATCTTCTTATCACACAATACTCCAGAGGCAAGCCTCCATTTTGTCCATGCTGCCCCAATACGATGTGTGACATCATCATTGATATTGCTACTATTTTGGATGATGGACCCAAGATATTTAAAGTTATCTCTCTTGGGAATAGATTAAGTGGAAAGCTTCACTTCAATGTCTGCTTCATCCCTTACAATGCTAAATTTGCAGTCCAAGTATTTTGTTTTGGTCCTGCTCAGTTTGAACCCTTTGGATTCTAACGTATGTTTCCAAACCTCCAACCTATTATTAATTTTATCTTGGGTCTCATCAATCCGTACTATGCCATCCGCAAATAGCATACACCATGGAACCTCCTCCTGAATAGACTGTGTCAGCTCATCCATTACTAAGGCAAAAAGAAAAAGGCTCAACACAGATCCTTGATGAAGTCCCATCTCAACAGGAAAATACTCCGAGTCTCCTCCCACCATTCTTACCAGAGTTTTGGCTCTGTCATACATGTCCTTTTCTCACACTAATATACACCATAGGAACACCTTTCTCCTTTAGAAACTTTGTCATATGCCGTCTCAAGATCAATGAACACCATATGAAGGTCCCTCTTTCTTTGCCTATATTTCTCCTCTAATCTCCGAACAAGATTAATTGTTTCAGTAGTCGATCGCCCCGGAATGAATTCGAACTGATTTTCAGATATAGACACTCCTTTTCTCACACTCATTTCCACCACTCTCTCCCACACCTATATTGTGTGGCTTAGCAACTTGATACCCCTGCAACTGTTATAGTTTTGAATATCACCTTGTTCTTGTACAATGGTACCATTGTACTCCTCCATTCATCGAGCATCTTAGCAGTCTTCAGAATAGCATTAAACAACCTAGTCAACCACTACATACCATCCTTGACCGTGCTCTTCCAAAAATCCATCGGAATCTTATCAGGTTCAATTGCTCTCTCTCTGTTCATCCTGCTAATAGCCCGTCTAACCTCTTCAACTCTGAAACGCCTGTAGTAACCAAAATCCCGATGACTATCAGAGTGCGCCAGATCACCCAACTCAATATCTCTGTCCCCTTTTTCATTTAAGAGTTTATGAAAGTAAGTTTGCCACCTTTGCTTAATGGAAGTTTCATCCACCAATGCCTCACCCTCTTCATCCTTGCTGCACTTCACTTAGTCCAAGTCGCGAACTTTTCTCTTTCTCTTTCGCGAGCCTATACAATCTCTTTGTCTCCGCCTTTTTCACATAGCTCAACATACAAACGTTCAAACGTTGCCGTCTTAGCACTCGTGACTACCGTCTTCGCTTCTGTCTTCGTCGTCTTATATATATTCTTAAGCCGTCAATTTTCATCCTCATCCATGCACTCCAACCACTTTGTATAAGCAATCTTCTTAGCTTTCACTTTGCATTGAGCTTCTATATTTCACCTCCAATCACCTCGACATCCACCAAAGGTCTCTCTCGATACCCCTAGTACCCTGGTAGCTACTTTTCTAATGCAATCAACGGTAGTGTTCCACACGGTGTTCACATCTCTGTTACTATTCCAAGCCCCCAAACTACTCAACTTTTCCCCTATTACCCAAGAAAGGGTAGGAGTCAAGCCTCCCCATCTAATGCTCGGTTGTGCATAAATAAACTTTTTCCTCGTATCCCTCGTAATCTCTAAATTCATCACTAGAAGCTTATGTTAAGTGGAAATATTTTCACTCGGAATAACTTTGCAATTCTTACAAAGGCTTTTGTCACCCTTTCAGAGGAGTAAGTAATCAATTCGAGTCTTAACTACTGTACTACGAAAGGTAATCAAGTGATTTTCCCTCTTCGGGGAACATGAGTTAGCAATGACCAACTCAAAGGCTTTAGCAAAATCCAAGTGAGACGTCCCACCTCCATTCCTCTCCCCAAAACCAAAGCCTTCATGAACATCATCACAACCACTAGAAGTTTCACCGATATGCTCGTTAAAATCTCCTCCAATGAAGATTTTTCTGTGTCCGGTATACCTCTCACAACCTTATCCAAGTCCTCCCAAAACAACTTTTTGACTTCCTCATCCATGCCCACTTGAGGCGCATAGGCACTAACTACATTCACTATATGACTACCGATCACAAGTTTAATAGACATCATCCTATCATTAATCCTCCTAACCTCAACCACATACTCCCTAAGGTTCTTATCTACTAGGATACCTAGTCCATTTCTATCCCTAGAGCCACCAGAGTACCATATTTAAACCCGTCTATGTCCCGAGCTTTGGTACCTACCCATTTGGTCTCCTGAACACATGCTATATTGATTTTTCTCCTTTTAAGACTCTTCCTAACTCTATGGACTTCCCTGTAAGTGATCCTATGTTCCACGACTCTACTCTCAACTTAATTAAGCTTGTGCCCCTCTTACCACTACTACCCCTTGCCTCCGACCCCAACCGACGACATGACCCTAATCCACCATCAGATCCCAACACCACTAAACTAAAAATTAATTACTCACTAAACTACAGAAGGTCAAGAAGATATAATAGTATACGAAACACAAAAATATATGCTAGGCACAATGCACTATAATCAATATGCAACAATGAGAACTCAAAAAAATAATTATAGTGAGTAATTTAAACTCTTCTAAAAATAACTTTTCACACAAACAAGTAACAGAAGAGAAAATCAATACAATTTCACAATAAATGTTTCCAAGAAAATTAACCTAAAATGCGATATACTAAAATATTAAACAATTTATCAAGAGACAACTAGTCAATGGGTGGAGATAAATTGAGGGCAAAAATGGATAAGAGATAAAAGATATGTAACTGTACTCAATCAACAACTTGGCCAAAAAGATATATCTAAATAGAGGGAACTGGTTGAAAAGAACTCTAAATAGCTCAAATTTATTACTTTGGAAATATAGAACCTGGAACTTGAAGAGGAGAACCTGAAATCTGACTCTTGCAATTTGTTCTTGAGTGGATAACTCTTGAATGTTGGATAAATCTTGCAATCTTCAAAAATCTTGAACCAATTCTTGATGAACCGTGTTTTTAGCAAATTCACGAACTCCAAACACAGCCTTTAGGTCCACAATTCTTTGAGAATGAAATTTTTTCTTTGTGGGAAGAATCAAACCAAAACCAGAAAAGATTTCCATCCAAGCAATCGTAAAAATGTTGACAGAGAGGACAACCAGTTGATCAGAGATTGAGAATGACAGTCAAGCACTCTGATAAAAAATTTACGGAGTAGCTTTCTCAAGAAAGAAAAAAACCAGTAACTATGGTGGAAAAAGTAGAAGACCCAATGAATTGTCTCGTAATGCGAATCAGTTGTTCCATGTTCTGTTTAAGCTCGAATCTTCCTCAAGGTGGTGGTTTTCTAATGTTAAAGGTAACATTGGTTGCGAGAGGGACTGCCACATCGCGTACTTTTCTTGCTGCCATCACTACAGGTTTGTTGTGCTCCAGCTCTATCGGCTGAAAAAGAGCTATTTGTGCATGTTGCTCTGGTTCTGTTTGTTGGACTGGATATTGCTGAGCCTCTTGCCTCTTTCGATAATGCAAGAATAGTTCGGGTTCAACTAACGGCTCTACAAGTTTTCTGTCTCTCCAGTGTTGAGTTTAAAGTTACCTGCTAAAAAGCATAGCTAAGATCAAGTTGTCAACACTTGCACAATCAATAAAATTAGAAAACATAGAATATATACAAATTCTAAAGTCTTCGGGAACAGGAAAAAAAAACTTGTTGCTCCCACCTGCACACACAAGTATACGGGTCGTGCAAGTAATATAGTGGCTCTAGAAGAGCCAGATTATCAAACCCAACGGACTTAAGATCAATATATATTCTTACTATCCTACAATTTAAGACAAGTGTAATTTGAGAGTTTGACTTGCGTGCATAAACTATGAATGCAACAATTAAAGGCTTAAACTACTTCAAAGGATTTGATTTCAAATTGGCGATTCATAATAATGAGGAAAATTCCTGGGTTGCAACGTATTAAGAATTCATGTGTCACATCTATTTCATGGATTTTTAATGATTGTCAAATTATTGATTTACAGGGTTGATACTATGGTCATGATCTCTCGACCTCTAACGTCCCAATTGACCATCTAACTACATCGTTGAGTGGGGATAGATAGAATCAACTGGCGAGCATTAAGTTTTCATCCTATTTTGTAACCAAGAATGGTCCTAGGTATATTCCTATCCTAGATACAAATCAATTCAAGTAGTGTGCTAGAAAAGATCATGCTTCTCTTATTCCCCATTCTATCTATCTATTCTCCTCTCGAGTTCAAGAGTAGACGATATATTTATTTCAATGGTGGCTAATCATCAAAATATTAATTCAAACACACAAGAATAATTTATACGATAACCAACTTCATCCACAAAATCGATGTTCAATGATCATTCATAGCTGCAACCCCAGAATTAGGGTGTTTAGCCACTCATGCTAATCAAAAACATTAGGTAAATTGTTTTCAAAAAATTCAATGTCTAAGAAAAGGTAGAAGAAGAGAAATCTAAGTTGAAATCCAATTCTTCGCTCTTGTCCTTGAAAAAGATGATGTAACCCTACAAAAGAAACCTAAGGTTCTATTTATAAAGTTTGGGAATTTAATCTCTTGTTCAGGTTGGATTCGGACTTTTTTTAAAAAAAATTGGAAATTTCATCAGGGCCTGCCTTGGCACGGCGTGCCTTCAGTGTACCAGCACTGGTACCTCAGGAAATTGTCCTTGGTGTGGTGCGCCAACAATGCACTAGCACTGCTTGTCTGAAGTTTTGAGGGTGAGGCGATGCGCCAGAAGTGCGCCCCGGCCCATATTTCTCTTGTGACTCCTTTGCATGCTCCGCTGAATTGCGTCCAAGCCTTTCTCCTTTGCTCCCACTTTCCCGTGCTCATTTCCCTTCCGAACTTCCCGCATTCGCTAGGCACATGTTTTAGTGCGAAATCCGTGCAATATCAATCAAAACATAACATCACAAACAGAGAATATTCTTAAAACAAGAGGTAAACATGGGCAAAATATAGTAAATAGGCAAATAGATATTTCCTGCTTTAGTATTACAAATGATTTTCTAATCTAATATAGCAAACAAGATATAGACTAGCCCCATCTTGTTTCACAACACTGATTTGGGAAATCGAGTTATTCGTCATTGCCTTTATGTCCTCCATTGTTTTAGTCAGACTCCAAATCAAAAAATTGAATTTCCTAGAATACCAGAAGGAAATTATCTTTGAAACTGCTGGAAGGAAATTATCTTCAAATCAATCCCTAAGAGAAAAAGGAAAAACTGTGAAAAGATTTGGTGGCGCGTGAAGGTGCACCTGCGTCGTTTTTGGTAGAAGATGACTGGGGTTTGGTCGTTGTTGTCGGTTGGAATATTTGGTGGAGTTAGATTTTTTTAAGTACCGACAAAAAATAAAGCTTTAGTTGCCGACAATTTCTAGGAGGAAGAAAATTCGACTTCTTTTCCAAAAATAAAAAAAAGAACTATAATTTTGTGAGGAGGAGAAACTCAGCCTTTTGATACCACGTAGAATTTGAGAAAGAAGAAAAGACTCCTTTGTATTTCAATTTGTCTTATATCCCTTGTTAAGGGGTATTCATACAAGTGAATTTTAAATAATTAAGGAAAGACAATCAGTTTCTATTCTTATAGTTCTACTAGGAAAATGAAAATGAAGTCTCCTAAAATTATGCTCATTAATCAACACAAGCAACATATTCTCCTTATGATAATTCTTGAAATGCAGTAATGTGAATCCTTCTAAAATATCAGCTCTGGTGATTTCGGAGTGCTTAGTTCAGGTGGAAAAGGTTGAAGGACTCGTGACTTGTGTCATGGGCTCAAGCCCTGCGCTAGGGGTGGGCATTCAATATTCGGTTCTATATTTTCAAAGTTCAGTTTGAAAAATCCAGTGATCAGTAATTTATGTTACCAATTTCACAATAAAAAATAAGGTAATCCAAAGGAGTTATCAAATATAGAACTACTAAAATTCAGTTCAGCATGGTAAATCCTGATACGGTAATTCGGTAATTGCATGTTGAAGAAAAATAATATTTGACATCGTGGAGTATTGCAACTATCTCTTAACTCGTAATTTGGAAAAGACAATTGTTGAAATTGAGACTTCTACAGAGCACGTGACGTGATGATTTTGTAAAACAATGTTGTTCATGTTTTACATACAATCACATTGCTGACTAACAAAATTAATATCTAACACCCACCAAAATTGATATTTGCTAGGGCTGTTCAAGACAAACTGCAATTGGTAACCCGACCGTGAAATAGGTTTATTGGTATTGTGTATTGGATTAACGGTTGGGGAACAGTTAGGAAATTTATAGTTAACGGCTTAATGGTGTAGTGTATGCTTTACCCATTTTTTTATTGGTTTAGCCAGTAACCCATTAAAAGTTGTTTATTTTTTATATCCCTTCTTTTATGTAAGTACTTTAGAAACCCTAAAAGGCTAAATCTAAAGCAGTCGCATCACATGGCTAAACTCAAATGTAAGGCTAATGAGCTATCTCTTCATATCTTGTAAGTCAATGTGACTATTGGGTTTAGTAGTTGCTTTTGTGTGTATAATTAGATCACTGTTTAACAGATTTAAATGGATGATGATGTATTATTCCCCGCTTTGTATTTCTCCCTAGTGTTTTCTTTTAAGAGGTGAGGAAGTATTTTGCGGAAGTAATTGTATATACAAAGAAAGTTCACGTGGATTGATTGGGAAATATATTATTGTGAAAAATTTCTTATGAGGATTGGTGTGAAAAAAAATAGATATTAATTTTTGCTTCACCTATAGTAGTTGATTTGCCAATAAAAAATAAACACTATTTGCTGCTTGTATGAAATATAATTAAGACACTAAGATAAGACAATAACTTGTTTTTGGGGGCTGCAGTGCTCAAAATTTACTGCAATTTCTATCTGATACAATGTTTTCCCATGTAAGGGGATGTTTTTATTAGAGCCGACATGATTTTATTCTGTCCATTGGAATTATCAATCTGGCCACTTAAATTTTCAGTATACTGGGTATCTAGTTGTGCTTGTCTGGCAAGAACAGCTCTCTTTGTGGCTCAGTAAAACATGCAGATAAGGCACTTGTTAGAATAGGAATAGGTAAATACAATCCTACTTAGAATAGGAATAGGAATAACAATAGTATATAGAATCCT
>JBCEWC010002448.1:0-34398 GCA_038996855.1 Solanum aculeatissimum
AAGAGGAAGAAGACCTACCTTGTTTTTGAAATTTGAAACCGTATAGAGATAGAAACTGTAGATTGGAGGGAAGTTGAATTCACGCCTTGAATTTAGGAGAGAAAAACGAGATAGTGGTGTAAGTTAAGAAGTGTATCAGCGTGGGAGCGAAAAAAATGAGAAAAAGGGATTTTGGTAATTTTTTAATTTGGTAGGGAATATTTGAAATTACAATAAGATATGTTGTGTATTTTGGTAAAATTTCCTATAAAAAAGTCACTCACCAAAAATACTAAAATATGGAAGGGTAATCAAAATATGGGTTCATTTTACTAGCACTAATTGTCACGCCCTGGGAGGGTACCCTAGACGTGGCCGACACCTAGAGATTATTTTTTGTCACCAAGAACCACTTAGCCTCATCACATTCATTCAATCATAATTTAACAAATCAACGGAAGACTAAAATAATGAAGGGTGGACAATCTCAATTTAATGTAATCAAGACAAATCAACAAGACTAGCGTGGAAGAAACTAGTCAGACAATATCCAATTCAACAATCCCAAATCCATTCGATGAATCCTCTATCTAAACTATTTAGATGGTACGTTGACATACCATGATTACATCAATCAAAGGAAATAAAGTACTAATCTCAAGCTAGATAAAAGTATAAATGTATATCCTCCAGAATCATGGGAGGACTCACCAATATACTGAATGCGAATATATCCTCAATGATACGTCTGTTGATGATTGTTGACATCCAATTTTTACTGTCCCCATTATAAATTGATTATCGAGCTTCTTCAAGTTTTCAACAATTTGAATTATTTTTTTATTATTATTTAAAAAAAATAAAAAAATCAAATTTCTTTAGGACGTTTTAGTGATAATCCTTTGATTTTCAAATCATATACATTGTATAACTGTTTTATATATACAATATGTCAACTTTTAAAGTCATATGTATATGTATATATACATGTATATATATGTGTCTGTATATAGTTTATATATGTTTTCTTTATTTTTATACATAATGTTCTAACTTTTAATATTTTATATACATCTATATACATGTATATATGCATGTATACATATTTTCTATATATATTCTTATTCACTTTTTATTGATAACATTTTTTATACATGCATATATATACGTGTATATATATGTTTGTATATATATTTATTTTCATCATTTTTAATTGATAATATTTTAACTTTTGAAACCATACATACATACATATATATACGTGTATATACATGTTTGTATATATTTATTTTCATCATTTTTAATTGATAATATTTTAACTTTTAAAACCATATATACATGCATATATGTACGTGTATATATATGTGTTTGTATATATTTTTATATATCTATTTTCTTCACCTTTTATTGATAATATTTTAACTTTTTTAAAATCATATATATACATGCATGTATATATACGTGTATATATGTTTGTATATATTTCTTTATACCTATTTTCATCATTTTTAGTTGATAATATTTTTAACTTTTTAAGATCATATATACATACATATATATACAAATATCTATATGTTTATATATATTTTTATATATCTATTTTCACCATTTTTAGTAAATAATATCTTAACTTTTTAAATTTATACATACGTATATATACATGTGTATATGTGTGAATATTGCATACACATCTTTTTTATATTTATATATATGTATATATAGTCGCGTATTTAGTTCTTACTTTTTCGTGATTTTTTCAAAAATTTGTTTCAAAGATCGTATTATTATTTTAAATTAATTAATTTATAGATTATTGTTTGAAATTAATTAAGTTAGTTATTTCACTTCGTTAATTTCAAGAAGCTTTAATTAATTTATATTAATTTGTCTCGTGGCCAATTTAATCAATTAATTCGATTCGGTTACGCCTTTAAATCCTAAATTGATCTTGATCTTGATCTTAATTTTTAACTTGATTTATTTTCCGGTTATATTTTTTCACCCACGATTCTTATTTTTCGGATCTAATTAGTCTCCTTTTGGACCAAAAATTTGAAATTGGCCCAAAAGTTGGACCAATTGTTAGCCCAATAACGTCAAACCCGACCCAACTTTCCCGTAAATTAAAAACATTAGCCAACACATGCTTATCCCTAAAAAAAGACAACTCACGCGCTCCTTTCAGAGAAAACTTTGTTTTACGCGCCTTCCTTCTCTGCCAACAAAGACGACGACGACCATAGTCGAAAATGGCTCCTGCGTCACTGCAAACGGCGAAAGCAATGATGCTAGTACCTTTGACTCCCTAAACAACGCCTCAACGTCTCAAAAAGGTTTGAATTTTGAATCCATTCCCACAACCAAAATTTCATTTTTAACCTTCCGTTTTCCCCCCATTTTTGCCCGAATTTGGTCCTATAAATTCCCGGAATTGGATTTTGAACAGTTGTTTTTCACCCTAAAAGCTCGAATCGTTCTTCCATTTTGAGTGCCGAAAATTTTCATAAATTTCAGTTGATTTCGAAGTTCCAGAGCCGGAAGTTCCGAGTTTTGAAGTCGAAGAATACAACCGGAGTTCACCTCGTGGTTGGAGTTCGTCGTAGAAGCTCGTTGTCCTAGTTCATCGCACTCGAAAAGGTAACACCTTTATCTCTCGTTCTTCACGTTTAGATGTTAAATGATCACTGTGTCGTGATTGAATTGATGCTGGCGTTGATGTTTTGACTGTAAAAAATGGAGTTCTTGGAATCGCGTTTTGATAATAAAAGCCCTATTTTGGGGGTTGTTTTCACATCTACGTTTGACCCCTGCTGTTCATGTTGTTCTGCTTGGTTTGCTGCCGTGTTGTTGTTGTTGTATCACTGTACCATATTCCACATATATCCCGGGTCACATTTAAGTTGTAAAAATCCTTTTTGACATTGTCTTCTTGTCTGAGTCCAGCCCTTATTGTTCATGTTCATTTTGCTCAAATTGAATCTGCTGTGTTGCAACTTATTGATGCCGCAATGTTTGTTGTCAACTATTAAATGATTTTTGAAGTTGTAGAGCTATTGTTATGCTTCTATATATACGTGATCCATCCTCTTGTGTGTGTGACCCATGTAACTGTATATGTGATATATGCAATTCCATTGCGTGTTAAAGTCCTCTTTTGATTATTCCTTGAATTTTTGTAAAACATTTTTTAAAAAAAATACAAAAATGCTTTTGAGTTATGGTATATTGTCCAAGTATGCCGTCAATCCCTTTTTCTCCTAGTTTTTTTGAAAATCTTGAGTTTATGTATTGATTCTTAGTCTCAAAATATGAGTTTCTATATATCGGGTTTTAGTTTCAAGATTTGGGTTTATATGTGGACTTTAGTTTGAAAGATCTTGAGTTTCTATCTTGATTTCTAGTTTCAAACTATGAGTTTCTATATATTGGTTTTTCAGTTTCAAAATTTGGGTCTTATATTTTGGTTTTTAGTTTCAAAGGTAATGGTTTTGTATATGAATTCTTAGTTTCAAGTTGATAGGTTCATATGTTGATTTTTGTTTAGTTTCAAAATAGTGGATTACATATTGATTCCTAGTTTCAAATTTAGAGATTTTACCTACTTGTTTTACTTTCAAGTTGATGGGTCTAATATGTTGGTTTCTAGTTTCGAAATCTTGAGTTATACATTGATTCTTACTTTCAAAACTAGTGGGTTTTGCATACTTGTTTTCATGTTGATTCTTAGCTAGCTGAGAGATTTTACATATTGGCTTACTTTCCAAGTTAATGGGTCTATGTGTTGGTTTCTAGTTTCAAAAATATGAATTGTATATTGACTCCTAGTTTCAAGATTAAAAGATTATATATATGTATATATTTGTTTTAGTTTCAAGTTTTTAATTCTCATAGGTTGATTTTGGTTCCTAATATGAGTTATATGTTGTTTTTGTTAGCTTTAAAGATAAGAGACCTCACATGTTTGCTTGATGTTTTCTATTATTTTTAAACTAATGAATTGTATATGCTTGTCTTTTTCTTTAGTTCAAGTTTATGAGTGTCACTTGGTGATTTTGATTTTGCCCAAAATATTGAGTTCATAAGTTGAATTTAGTTTCAAAGATTTTTAAGTTTATATCTTAATTTCTAGTTTCAAAAAATATGAATTCTTATATATAGGGTTTTTTTAGTTTCAAGATTTGAGATATATGTTGGTTTTTCTTTAGTTTCAAAAGTAGTAATGTTGAATATTGATTTTAGTTTCAAAGTTAATGGGTTTGAATGTTGATCTTGATTTCCAAGACTAATAGATTATGTATTTTTGATTTCAAAGATTGAGTCTATATGTTGATTTTTAGCTTCAAGATTAATGGGATTCATGTGGTGATTTTTAGTTTTAAGTCATGAGTTATGTGTTGATTCTTATGTGTCAAGATTAATGGATTTTTCATATTTGTTTCACTTTCAAGTTATCAAATTTCATGAGTTAATTTTATTCTTGAAAATATGGGTTGTGGGTTGATTCTTAATCTCAAGTTAATAGATAGATTATTTATGCTTTCGTTTTAGTTACAAATTCATGAATTTTATGTGTTGATATTTTAATTTTTTGGCTTCAAGTTATTGGATTGTAGATTTAAATAATTTTCGGACCACTAATTTAATTTCTTTCATTTTCATGTACCTCTCCGAGTCTTTTCGGGACTCTCCCATAACATTTCTTGGGCCATGAAGTCCAAATAGGTCGTAGGAGGGCTGATTACATATTTTTCCGTGGCAAAGAATGCCCATTTACATCTGTATACACTGGTATACAGCATGTATATATGGGGTGAAGTGGTCTAAAAAAATGAAAATGTGGCAGGAAGCAGTCCGAGGAGTTGCTTCATTGATTTTTGTTAAAAATATTGACAAAATGCAGGTGGAACGTGAAGTATATACACTGATATATAACGTATATACTGTGACGATATTCAGGGAAAAAAGGGCTAAAAGCCCAAATTGCAGCAGATTTTTCTTAATGGGCTAATGATCCAAAATCATTCACCTGTTTTTATGATATTTTGTGGATATATTTGTGTTTATTTGTACTAACACTAATAACTATTTTCTTATTAATTAAATTTCCAAAACGACGAGCCATTTATGTTAATTCTTAAATTGCGTATCTTATTTACTTATTTATTTTCGAGAATTATTTTTAGTTCAAATCGGTCAATTATTAATTTCCTTCTAAAAAATAGTTGAATTCGAGTCCTTATGATTTTTTGACAAATGTTCCATTAATTTTTTTTAACACTTAGATTTTTGTTTTGTTTTTTTTAAAAAAAGGAAAGAAGAAAATAAAGGAATAAATAATTTCTCTTTTACTTAAAATGTTTTTTCACTTAGTTAATTTTGAAATAGGTGTTTTTATTTTGTTAGATGTCTTAGTTGAAGTTTTAAGAAAAATAAACTCTTTTAAATTCTAAGTCCTTTGTCAAAATTATTTTATTTACTTAAATTGGTTATACTTAAATTATTTTATATTCTTAGATTTAATCAATTTTCAAATAGTTAGTCAAATAATTTTTCTAATCGCTGTTTCAAGTGTTTAAAACCTTCTTGAAATGGAAATTTGAACTCGAACTCGTTTCTTTGGGATTTTTAAAAGAATTTTTTGTTTAAATTTTTTTAAAGTTATTTTAACGATTTTCTTAATTTTTCTTTAATAAAATTAAGTGGCGACTCTATTATTTTTTCTTAAAATTAATTTTTCCCTAAAGTGTAAGTCAATTTTTTGAAAATCGGCATTTTCCCGTTAAACAATGATTCCTAATACCTATCTCTGCATAAGAAAACAATGCAATCCAAATGAACGTCAGTACGTGAAATGTACGAGTATATAAAATGACTGAATGAAATAGATATAGGCAGAACAATAATCATCGCAAAGATACTCAATCAGGATATCAAATGTTTATATAAAGCAAGAATAAAGAGTAGACAATAATCAATCAATATAAATCCAATCCAATCCAATCTGAATCCAATCAGAGTACTATCAATATAGAACCTATATGGAAGTTTCTCTTATCCAACAATAATCACTTATGAGCCAGTGATCGTACACAAATCTCATTGATGTTGCCACTATCGTTCAATACCTTGCCAGGGTAAGAACAAATCGATCCATAATGGATCAAATCCAATCAAATGAGTCCTCTATTCTTTCAGGGATCTATCAAGAGAAAACATTCGACTTAACGATTTCAATCCTCTCCTATATTTGACGACATAGTTATTGAGTTTGAGTTGGACTTACTCTTACTCAATTCGATGCTCATACTTCTCCTAAGACTCAATGCTCATAAAACAATCAATTCCAATCAACAAATCAACGAGTCTCTTAATGGACTCTTTCAGTTCATCCATTCTACCAAATATCAGTTCATCCATTCTATCAAATCAATATTTCAATAATTCGACCAATCAATCTCATCAACCTTTCAAGAGTAAATTGAACAATCACGTAGGATGACTTTTAATTTAGACCAATCTTTAGAGTTCAAATTTGAAGACTCACAGGACCATCAAGTTCTATCAACCTATCATTATGCTCACATCACAATCACAATCAACATTCTCAAATAAAGGCTCTAGACTCCATTTCTAGACTCATTCATGCATTTGTACTCAAATCATATCTAGAATTTTTGAAAACAGATGGTTTAAAACATAATTTAAAGAAAACAAGATCATAAAAATAATTATTTATGCAAAGATATATAAGAATTGATTTTTCATCATGTAATTTTTCAAGAAACTAACTCATGTAGACTCAATACATTCACCTTTCAATCTTTCTCAATCAAGGGGCAGATGAAAAAACAATTCCATGCTTTAGGTTAGCCTTACATACCTGTGATGAAGTTTGATGGTCAATTGACAAGAGTTTGTGCTCCAATTGCTCGAACCCCTAGCTCTTCTCTTCCTCTCTTAGCCCTGAATTTTTGTTTAGAACGCATAGAAAACTTTGAAATGGGTTTTAAAATCCCTTTTAAGTAAAAAAAAAAAGAAAACCTATATAGACCGTGGTTAAGTTTAGGATGGGTGAAAATAAAGTCTAGAATGCCCCTAAAAAAGTAAAAAGTTTATAATACGGTGAGCCAAGTCTGCGTCACGGACTTGCTCCCTCCAAGTACAATTTTCGTAAAAAAATTTCCAATCAAATTTCTATCCCGTAGAAAATATTGGAATTACCACTAAGTGAAAGTCCGCGACAAGTCCACGACATGTACTTGCCACGTACTTTGAAAGTCCGCGACACAGACATGTCACACACTTTTTTGTAATTGCGTTTTTTGCTCTGAAAAATTATCTTTTGGTACGGTGGATAAAAAATTCAACCAATACCATTTTCCACACAATTTTTCGTGCCGATCGCGATTTTGGCCTCGAATTTTCCAAAAGAATTTGGGAAGATGCATTCTGCATTCTCTTATATAGAAGCCCCATTGACCAGATTAATTAAAATAGATGTGGCATTTTGGTGGTTTGATGAGTGTGAGGTGAGCTTTCAAAAGTTCAAGTATTTATTAACTTCAACACCTATTCTTGCATTGCTCGAGAAGGGATTTCCATTTGTGGTATATTGTGACGCTTCTGGTATAGGTTTGGGTGGTGTGTTGATGCAAAGGGTAAAGGTAATAGCCTATGCTTCTAGAAAACTAAAGGTTCATGAGAGGGACTACCCCACCATGAATGAGAGTTAGTTGTGGTGGTATTTGTGTTGAAATTATGGAGTCACTATCTTTATGGGGTGTATTGTGAGATCTTCATCGATCGCCAGAGTTTCAGATACATCTTTTCACAGCCTAATTTGAATATGAGGCAACATAGGTGGTTGGAGTTGCTTAAATACTATCATATCTCCATTTTATATCACCTTGGGAAGGAAAATATGGTAGCAGATGCTTTGAGCCGAAAGACTACTAGTATGGGGAGTTTAACATTCTTGAGGGCTGAGGAGAGGCCCTTAGCTTTAAAGGTTCAATCACTTGCTAGACAAATGGTCCTTATGGATATTTCCCCTCCTTAGAGTATTTTGGTCTTTGTTGAGACTAAATCTTCCTTGCTTGATTAGGTATGTGCTCATCAATTTGAGGACCCCAGATTGTGCATGATTCATGAAAAAGTGTTGAGAGGTAAAGCCAAGGCAACTATTATTGACTCTAGTGGTGTTTTGAGGATAAATGGTAGAGTTTGTGTGCCTAAGGTGGGAGATTAGGTCAAATTGGTATTATAGGAGGCCCATTGTGCTAGATATTCCATCTATCTTGGCATGGCAAAGATGTGCCATGATCTAAAATAACATTATTAGTGGTTCGTGACGAGAAGGGATATAGCTGGGTTTGTGGAAAAATGTTTGAATTTCCAATAAGTTATGTATGATCTCCAAAAGATTGGTGGGTCTATGCAAAAAAATACCCATTCTCGAGTGGAAATAGGAAAGAGTGACTATGGACTTTCTTACCTGTTTGTCTGTAGCCTTAGGCAAGTTTGACTCAGTTTGGGTGGTTGTTGATCGTTTGAACAAGTCAAATCACTTCTTACTAGTGAAGATTAGCTATAGTGCAGAGCAGCTGGCTAGGTTATACATCCAAGATATTGTCAGGTTGCATGGTGTACTAGTGTCTATAGTATCCGACAGAGGATCTGTGTTCAGTTCTCACTTTTGTCGGGCTCTACATTGTGGTTTGGGTAATATAGTGAATTTGAGTTTAGCTTTCCACCCCAGACAGATGGACAGTCCTAGCGTACCATTTAGGTGTTGGAGGACATGTTGTAGGTATATGTGATTGAGTTTGGGGCCTGATGGGACCAACACCTACCATTGGCAGAGTTCACATATAACAACAGTTACCACTCCAACATTTAGATGGTACCATTTGAGGCCTTCTATGGTCAGAGGTGTAGATTACCCATTGGATGGTTTGACTCAGGTTCTATTGATGTATTGAGTATGGATCTACTTACTGATGCCATGGTTCGGGTCCATTTGATTTAGGGTAGACTTTTGATAGCTCAGAGTTGCTAGAAGAGTTATGTTGATCGAAGGACTAGGCCTCTTGAGTTCTTTATTGGTAACAATGTTTGGCTAAAAGTTTCACCCATGAAGGGTGTAATGAGATTCGGAAAGAGGGGGAAGCTCAGTCTCAGGTTCATTGACCAATTTGTGATTTTGAAGAGAGTTGGTGAGGTTGCCTATGAGTTGGCATTACCACAGAGATTATCATCTGTTCAACTCATTTTTCATGTTTTTATGCTCCACCGGTATATTCCTAGTGAGTCCCACATGATCTTTTTCATATCTATTGATTTGAGACCAGATTTGTCCTTTGAGGAGGAGCCTATAGCTATATTGGATTGGTAGACCCGGAGAATGAGATTCAAAGATATATCTTCTGTGAAAGTTCAGTGTGACACCATTTTATGGATGAGACTACTTGGGAGTTGGAGTTTCACATGCGGACCAGATATTCAAACCTTTTTGAGGCTTCAAGTACTTCTCTTTTTCTTATGTTCGAGGACAAACATTATTTTTAGTAATAAATGATGTAATGACCAGGTTTGTCATTTTTGGTCTTATACGTGAAAATAACTATTTTACCCTTTTATAAATTGCTTTGGGCCTATTTAGAACTATTTGAATTATTGGAAATGAAATCCTGAGTTTTAGAAATGGAAACTATGAGTTTTGATATTTTTTGAAAACTTAAGTTGTTGAAAAAGTGAGTTTTTATACCATTTTGAGTTTTGGGTGTCGAATCAAGGATCTGTCGATTCTATTAGTTTAGTAACATCAAAACTGGTCTATGAGAAGTTATAGAACTGAATTCAGAGTTGCAATGAGGTTTTTAGGCCCAAAATTATGATTTTAGTTGTATTTGGAATCAAAGTTTGACTTTATTCAACATTCAGAGTTTGAAAGCTCGGATCAAAATTTTGACAGTTCTAGTAGTTCAAAATGGTAAAACTAAAACTAGAAATGGTCTTGGAATATTTTTTAGAGTTATCAATGGTAGTTTTTGTATTTAAAGTTTTAAACTAGTATTATTGAGTGGCATTGCTAAATGTGGTTATAAGGCCTTGAAATCAATTTCGAATGATTCCCTTGAGTCTAGAGCGTTGTTTCTGGTATGGATACATATTTGGTTTGTGAAATTCTTATTTAGGATGAATTCTGAGGGTCTATTCCGAGTTGGAAATTGGACTTGGCATTGTTGATTTATCTGATATCTGGTGCATTGACTTTTCCTCTACGCATTCAAGGAGGAGCCATCACGTTCTCAGAGGTCTAGTGGACTTTGCACTCTACGTTTGCGGAGGTTTGATCTGCGTTCATGGAGAATTTGTATGAGTGGACCTTCCCCAACCTCTTTTCTGCGATCACGGGTTGGTCTTCGTGTTCACGGAGGGTCTTTTGGTCAACCTACTTTGCGTTTGCGGACTCCTCCCGTGTTGGCACAAAGTTTATTTCACTTGAATAGTGTTAAAATTGGAATGTACCATTAGTTTGAAAAGCTTTTGGGGCAATTTTGAAGAGATATTTTCGAAACAATACTTTGCGTAAGTGATTCTAACACTATTTAAACTAATATTCACTAGTTTTATCTTGATTTTGTTTTGAATTTCATGATTTTGAATGTTCAAAATTGGGTACTTTTGACTATGATTTCCAAACTTTAAAGATTTATCTCTCATTTGTTTTAAACCCAATTTTAGTGTAATTTTCATCCACGAACTCTATTTCTCATGTAGAACTTTATTTTCAAGTTATTTTTCAGATTCAAGAATTTTGGATTTTAGCCCTAAATTTGATCATTTTTTCCCTAAGCCTAATTCATGCCAATATGAATATAAAAATGTTCCTCATGATGAGTAGTATCTATTGTTGATAGTGGTTGATCTATTCGGGCATCATGTTTTGGATTGAGTTGATTGAAAGTTTGACGAGTGTGGTTTCCTCATTGAGGTAGGTTCAACTAACTTTTTAGGACTGAAATTGAGTTATTGATCATGTTTATGTGGTAATTGTGAGATCTAGAATAAATCATGAGTAGATACATTGATATGTTGGACTATTGATGAAAATGTGATCCCGGTTATACAATAATAGAGTAAATTATGATTCTATTGATAAATTGAGATGAGATCTTGTGAATTGAGATAATTTGGGAGATTATGTGGTAATATGAGACTTGTGATATCAATTGGATAATTGTGATAATTTGATGGCTTATGAGATATTTCTGAGGATCATGGGTATATTTTGGATGAGTTAGGTCCAGTATTATTGATATTGTTGCATAATTGAGACGAGCAAGGTCTGGTATCATTGATATACTTGCATATAGAGACGAGTGAGGCCTAGTACTGTTGATATTCTTGGCTATTGGTTTAATTATGATAATCTGAGTCATGTTGATAATAAGTGCCCTAGTTGTGATACTTGATATGATTCCATATGACTATTTGAGATTCATGTATCGACATTCATGTTATATATATATATATATATACATATACACATACATATCTAGATTGAGTTATTGATGGTAATTGTTCATTTTGCATTGTACCATCCCTTGACCATGGGCAGGTGGCAAGGTTGAGATATTGTGATACCCTTTGACCATGGGTAGGTGGCAAGGTTGAGGCATTGTGATACCCTTTGACCATGGGCTGGTGGCAAGGTTGAGACATTATGATATACCTTGACTACGAGCAGGTGTTAAGGTTGGGACATTGTGATACTCCTTGACTATGGTCAGGTTGCAAGGTTGCGAGACACTTAGTATATGACTTGATTAGTTCCATGCATTATGCTCATATCTCTCATTATATTGTACGATTGGTTACTATAGAGGCCTTATCTCATTACGTATATTTTTTAATTATGCGCTAACCCTTTTGGATATAGGTGATAATGTTCATTATTATTACATACTTGTTCGATTTCTCTTACCCAGTCAGTTGAACCTACTAGGTACATTTCGGTGTACTTACCCCTACTTTTTTTTCTCTCTATAGATCGAGCACAAGGACCTGCACAGGGTAGTTGATTCACTCTAGTTGAGTTATTCTACTTCCATCCAGATCATACCGTTGAGGCTCAAACTTCAAGTCACTATGGATCTTTGAGATCATCTTTATTGCTTCCTTTTACACTTTATATCAAATTTTATGAGATAGCTTTGTATCGTATTTTGAGACAGTTGTATTTACTCTTTCATACTATGTAGATGCTCTTGTACCCATGACTCCAGATTTTGGGATTACTATGTTATGCTGTGATGGTTTCCGCTTTATTTCATTCTTCTTTAGTCGTGATCCTATTTTTGCTCATGAAAGATGCCTACTAAGTTATCCCAATACTCATACTATACTCTACATCTACTTTCATGATGCAAGTCCGAGCACCAGTCACCAACATTAATTGATCGAGCTCGTAGCAGCCCACATCAGAGATTAGGGGTGAGCAATTGATGTTTCTAGATCATTTTATCTCCTTCTACTTAGTGGCTTGTCTTTTTGTATATATTGAGACTAACTAGATCTTATAGATATTTTTTTGTCCACTTTTAGGACTTGTACTCTTTATGTTTTTGTAGTATCTTTGTATTGGTGACTTCTAAGTTCATGGAAGGATCTTTGTATATATATTTAGGCAGTTCCTTCTTTTATTTAATTGTATTGTCTCTTGTATGCTTATTCAATTAGTTTTTCTCCTTATACCCATTTGTGAGCTTAGACTTTGCGTGGGAAGCTTTGTTTGAGGTAAAAATCACTTTTTAGCTTCCTCCCTAGTGAATATTCGGAGTTATCTTGTAGTGAATTTTGGGAGCTTGTAAATTGAGTAATTTAAGTCCGTTTTTAGCGATTATTGATGCTATTTATTGGGGTATTTTCACAAGGATCATCGTAGTATGATTAGTTTTGCTCAAAGAAAATTCATTTTTGATATTTTTCGTGATTAAGCTGCTGCCTTTGTTATTGTTAGATTGGAATTTGGTTGAAACTTTAGGAAGCCATAACTTAGTCATTTTAGCTCCATTTTTAGTGATTCTTGATGCAATTTTGGGTATAATTTCATGGGGGTCTTTGTGGGTTTATTAGTTTTAGCAATTGGTGCCTCATTTCTGGTGAAATTACTGATTCAACTACTGTATGTATTGGGTTCTTTTCTTAAATATATGAATTTTGTTTGCATACTCATCCCTAGTTGCTCCCGTGCCCCAAATTTAATATAAATTTCATATATAGGTTAGGGTGGCTGTTTAGGACTAATTTTGGGGTTATTCCGAAATTTCAGACGGGACTCCCACATTTTCCATTTTGGACTCCAATATTGGCCTATCTCTGAAAATTATGAAATTATCATCAAAACGACCATAATAACATTGTGAGTCTATTTTTGACAGCATGGTAGGGTTGTTTGGAAAGGAAAAGCTCTGGCCTAGTGACTTGGAGCGCGCTTGTTCGACTTTCAAGTAGGCTACGATTTTCCTTTCTTTAGATTGAGCTGGAATGTGTAAATTCATGTTGAATTGATTGGAATATTGGGCTTGGGTAGTATTTTTCATGCCTTAGGCTAGAGTTTATATTTTAGGTCCTATTTTGGATTTTTCAGGTAGTTGAAAGCATGTTGTTTGGTTGTGGCTCATTCGTTCTACTATCTCAGCTTTGGTTTCATTCTATTAGTACTGTAAATGATATTGGCCTTAGTTCAGGAGGATGACTTGCTTTAGAATGCCCTGACATTGCTCTGGAGGGCCTAGATCCTTGTAGCATGGCGTAGTAGACTAGACTTTGTTAGTTGTCCCTTAGCTAGGAAGTAACTAAACTTTTATGAAATATCCTATCCATAATGTCTTGAGTTTGACGGTTGTGAAATCTGATGGTGATCTCGTACCTATATTGGAACTGTTTCTACCTTGAAAATAGCCTGATAAGACTATGAGTTGGAATATGCGGAAGCATCTACATTGGGTTGGTACTGTTGAGATCATGACTTAGTTGGCTAATTTAAAGGTTGATTTGACAGGTCTATATATCGAGGAATATGGAAAGACCCTTTGAATTCAAAAGTTCTAACATAATAATATCAATTATTTTTAAACTTATGTTTTCAAAATATTAATATTATTTGAATATATGTTTAGTAAAATTTATGTGGCATGCAATATTTAACATCAATAATTAGTATAGAGACTAATACTTAGTGAAAGGAACAATAAATAAAAAAATCAAGAACTAAGTAAAATAAAAAAACAATTAATTAGAATAATAAGTGTTAGAAAATTAAGAAGAATTCATGATTTAAAAAAGAAGAATTGAAATCCACATATTAATGAAAAGGACAAAAACAGGAAAGGAAAAAAATGAAAGAGCTGAAACTTTAAAAAATGTTTATAGTGGGGTTTAAACTTTTGACATTGAAGTTTAATGTAGAGCATTATGCCAGTTGCACCATCCATCATTAGGTTTGATGGGTGACAAGTTAAATATATAAGGATTTGTTATAAATATATACATATAAATACAAAGTTCTTATCGAAGTCACCGGGTGCCGTGGCACCCCCACCCCTACCTATAGATCCGCCCCTGGCTATGGTCACCTAGACGTCTACCCTTCCTCATCTTTAATCATAAACATTTAATTTTTAACTTATATAAACGAATAATTTTAAGCTTCCGCGTATGATTTAAATTACTCCCCACACAAAATCGTCCAGTATATATATGGACACACATGTATACATAATGATGTATTCAAATAAAGACTTTTATTATAATAAATAAAATAACATACAGAGTCTTTACAAGGGATTAAATAAAATAGTATAACACAAATATATAGTAAATAGCATATCTCAACAATCTCCCACTTAGACTAATAACCATGCATTCACAATTTTAACACCCATTTCTTCTACATTCTTATAAAAACCCTTCTGAGGTAAACTGAGTCTGCCAAATTGTTCTTCGACTCAATTTTTAGCACTATCACATTATCTCTTTGTGTAATATCACGAATTAAGTGATACTCCCTCTCAATGTGTTTACTTCTTTTATGGCTACGTGGTTCTTTCGAGTTTCCAACTGCACCACTACTATCATAATAAAGTGTCATTGCTGTTTCAATCGAGGGAACCATTCCAAGCTATTTTAGGAAGTTTCTGAGCCAAACAACCTCCTTAGCCGCCTCAGAGGCTGTAACATATTTAGTTTCCATGGTGAAATCAACAACATAGGATTGCTTGATACTCCTCCATATTAAAGTTCCTCCTTCTAAAGTAAATACATATCCTGAGGTTGACTTACTTGAATCTCTATTTGGTTGGAAATCTGAATCTATATACCCAATATGTACTAGATTTTTAGGATGGAAAACAAACATGTAATCCCTACTCTTTTTCAGATACTTAATTATATGCTTAATTGTTGTCCATTGTTCTAGCCCAAGATTATATTGAAAACTACTCACCATGCCGATATCAAAGCAGATATCCAGTTTAGGGCAACTGAAAACTACTCCCAACGACAGATGCATAAAGGACCACATTCATTCTCTCTATCTTATCATCCATTTTGGGCAACTAATCCTTTCATAAAGTAATTCCATGTCTAAAAGAAGATATCCCTTTTTGGAATTTTGCATGTTAAATATTGCAAGAATTGTATCAATATAAAGTGCTTGAGATAAGCCTAATATCCTTTGTTTACAATATCACATAAGCTTTATCCCAAAAATATGAGCGGCTTCTCCCAAGTCTTTCATATCAAAACATGATGACAACCATTCCTTAACTGAGTTCAACATGCTCACATTATTTCTTATGAGCAAGATGCCATCAACATATAGAATAAAAAATATTACTCTGTTTCCTTCCCATTTATTATATATGCATGATTCACTTTCAAATTGATCAAAATCAAAAGTCTTAAATGACTTGTCATGTCACCCACTGGGAGGATACCCTTGGCGTAACCGGTACTCAGAGACTATTGCTAGTCCCTAAGCAAATCACTTGGCCTCATCACATTCATTCAATCATTACTAATAGTAAAAGGTATCAATGAATAAGAATACTTAAAGAAAAGGAATAATAAATGATAATAAAAGGCCAAAGGCTAAATAATATATCCATCACAAGAGTAAGACTAGTATGAAATAAACTAGAAATTAATGACATCCAATCATAACTCGACAGTATTGTCTATGAAACTTCTAAATCATCTGACTAAGTGGTGCCAATAACAGCTCCATGTCTACCTCAAAATAAAATAAAAAGATTAAACTCAAAGCTAGAAGAGAAAACATGACATCCTCTGAAAGCAGGAGAGGACTCACCAATCAGCTAAATGCAATGAGTCCTCAATGAGGCACCTGTTGATGACTGTTAGTACCTGTCTCTGCATCATGAATACATGCAAGCCTAAATGGATATCAGTACGTAGAATGTATGTGTATGTAAAATGATAGAATGAAAGATGTAAAGGTAGAATAATATCAACTCAAAATATCTCAACTCAAGAAGTAAGGAACAGAATCATCACGTCAAGAGTCTAAAGTAAGAATACAGTTTAGACAATGACAACTCATATACTATGTAATCCAATTTACTCATAGTACTACAAGGCTTATTTGGGAGTTTATCTAACAGACAACCATCACCTATGAGCCGGTGATGATACATCAAAGCGATGTCATTGCCATATCCATCCAAAACATTGCCAGGGTAGAGGACATCCCATTAGTGTATCAATAATAATAGTATCAAGTCCTCTTTTTGGGACAATAAGGAAATATCTAATTTTACGATTCAATCCTCTCCTACATTGGATGCGTAGTTATTGAGTTCGAGTTGGAATTAATTTTACTCAATTTGATACTCAATACTCCTCCCAAGACTTAACATGCTCATACGACATCAACCCTATGGTTAACTCATTCATCTAGTCTAATTGGACATTTGTCAACTCAATTTATCACATCTGCTATCAACTCTTTAGTTGGGAACATTCTTCTATGATTTAACTCATTGAGTCATAAAGACCCGATACCATTCATCAATCCAACATCATAGTATTTAGAAAATAAAAGTGGGGTTTAAGAATTTAGGAACTCATTAGACTCTTTAAGCTCATATTATACTCATACATACCTATTTAAGTGTAATGTGCAAAAATAATAAGAATTCATTTTAGGGTTTATGTAGCAAAGTAAAATCATCTATTTCAAGTATTTAGTTCATAAAAACTATAATTCATGCAATATTATATAGGAAAACATTACAATTTAAGAAAAACCTTCAAGAAACAGTTATAGAAGACTTAATTCATGCACAACTCCATCAATTCTGGTTATGGGGCACATGAAAAAGCATAATCCATATTCTAGTTAGCCTTACATACCTAGAAGTTTTAGTCTTGGGACAACTTGGAAGAATTTTCAAGCTTTTGCTTCAAACCCTAACCCTTTCCTCCCTTCAAACCTTACTCTAAGTTGAAGAAGATATTTTAGCGTAAAAATGGTTGAACTGATATGTTTAGGGATTTATGTATAAAAATATCAATATAGGCTTTGAAAGGGTGGAAAAAAACCAAAACAACCTTTCTTAAAAAGCTGTCAAAGTCCTCCACGGGCCCACTTATGGTCCGTAGAAACATCCACGATCCCTAGGAACCAATCTGTAAAATTTTGGGCAAATTTCAGGGTCTCTGGATGAATTTCACGAGCCCAATCTATGAACCATAGATTGGTTCGTCAAGTCTGGAAGAAGTTTCTCCCGCGAGTTGACAAACAGGGCCATAACTCAAACCATGGTCTGTAAGTAGGTTTTGTAGTTCAACTCTACTCTAGCAGTCTTTATTATAATGGCCATAATGTTTGACTTTGTAGGTCAAGGATATCTAAGTTTCTGTGTGCTAAGAGTTATGGTCATTTAAAGTTGACCCTTATATAATCTAACACTGAAAACTCAATTTATAGGAAAGTTTTGAACTCGGCTAAGTACTTGAGGTATCTTATGACCCTAATACACTTCCCACATATAAGAATGAGGCTTGAAACCTAGGTACATGTAAGAATAGAGTTATAGAGTGTCATAATATTTCCCCCTTGAGATCATTCATCCTCCAATAATGAGTAACTTGTGACCCATTAAGCAGGAATACCATCGAGAACTAAAATACTCGAATACGCATACTTCAGAAATCAACTTCAACTCGGGATTCAAAATTGAAAGATTATTTCTAATATCATGAATAGGCACAAATATAATTAAAGACATGCATACTCAAATACTCATATACTCAAGAGGGGCATCAACTTAGAGATAAGAACTCAACTCAACAATGAAAAAGTAACTTAGAGAATAGAAATGAATAATACCATCAATTTCATCATTAGGAGGCACAAATAGATGAGAGTATTTAGACGTTATATTCTCTTCAACTTCCCATATGGATTTTTCAATGGATTGACTTCTCCACAACACTTTTACAGATGTAACCTATTTAGTTCTCAATTTGTGAACTAGGCGATCAAGTATTTAGACTAGGATCTCTTCATAACTCAAACTATCCTTCACTCCAATGCTTTTAATAGGAACAACCAAGGATGGATCTCTCAAACACTTCTTAAGCATTAAAATGTGAAAGAGTGGATAGATGGCTATCAACTCTTGTGGTAGCTCTATCTCATAAGCTATGTTTCCCACTCTCTTCATAATTTGGTAGGGACCGATGTATCAAGACTCAAGTTTCCCTTCTTATCGAATCTCATTACACCCTTCATGGGTGACACTTTTAAGTATACTCAATTATTCACTTCAAACTCTAGGTCTTTTCTCCTAACATCAGTATAAGACTTGTGGCAACTCTGTGCAGTTCTCAATCTTTCTTGGATGGTCTTTAATTTTTTAATGGATTAGTGTACCAAGTCTGGTCCAATCAACCCTAATTAACTTACCTCAAACCATCTAATCAGTGTTCTGCATCTCCTCCCATAGAGGGCCTTATAAGGAGCTATTTGGATGCTCGAATGGAAACTATTGTTGTAGGTAAACTTAATCAGAGACAAGTGGTCATCCCAATTACCCTTGAAGTCAATAGTGCAGACCCTCGATATATCCTCCAAGGTTTGTATCGTATGCTCTGCCTGGCCATCGGTCTAAGGGTGGAAAATAGTACTAAGGTTCACTTTGAACCTAGGTCATTCTGAAAGGACTTTCAGAATTGGGTAGTGAACTGAGTTCCCCTATCTAATATGATAGACAAAGGAACTCTATGCAATCTAAAAATCTCTCGAATATATACTCGGGCATAGTCCTCTTCCATATTGGTAGTATTTACCGCCAAGAAGTAGGTTGATTTAGCCATCCTATCGATAATCACCCAGATGGAATCATGTTGTCTGCGAGACCTCGTTATGCCTGTGATCAAATCCATATTGGTTATCTCTCACTTCCATTCTGGAATTTCAAAATTCTGGGCTACTCCACATGGCCTTTGGTGCTCACATTTTACTTATTAGCAGTTTAGGTACTTAGAAATGAAGTCTACAATGTCTCTTTTTATCCCACTCCACTAATAAACCTCTCTCAAGTTACATTTTGGTAGACCCTGGATGGATATAATATCTAGATTCATGGGCTTCTACTATGATCCTTTCTCGAATACCATCAATATCTGGAACACATAATCTACTTTGGTATCCCAATTCATCTCTCCTTTTAGTGAATGCCATTACTTTTTGCTTATGTACATCTTTCTTCAATTGGAGTAAGATGGGATCTTGGTCTTGTTTCTTCTTTACCTCTACTACAAGGGATGATGTAGACCTATTATGCACAAGTATTCCACCTTCACCAAATTCATCTAGTTGAACTCCCAATCACATTAGTCTATGAATCTCTTTGGCCAACTCTTTCTTCTCTTCTTCAACATGAGCAGTGCTTCCCAAAGACAACCTACTAAGAGCATCAACAACCAAATTAGCTTTACCTGGATGGCAGAGGATGCTTATGTAGTAGTCCTTGAGCAACTCAAGTCATGTTCTCTGCCTCAAGTTAAGATCTTTCTAGGGGAATACATATTGCAAACTCTTGTGGTCTGTGAATACATCGACATGTACTCCATATAAGTAGTGGTGCCAAATCTTGAGTGCAAACACCACCACAAACAATTCTAAATTGTGAGTTGGATAGTTCCTCTCATGGTTCTTAATTTTTCTGGAAGCATAAGTTATAACCTTTCCTCTTTGTATTAGAACACATCCCCATCCCACTTTAGAAGCGTCACAATAGATCAAAAAATCATCAGTCACCTCAGGTAGAGTCAACACTGGTGCAGTCGTTAATCTAGTTTTCAACTCTTGATATTTTTTCTCACACTCATTGAACCATTGGAACTTAGCTTTCTTCTGAGTTAGCTTAGTCAATGGTGAGGATATAAAGAGAACCCCTCAACAAATCTGCGGTAGTAACTAGCCAAACCCATAAAACTTCTTATGTCAGTTAGAGAAGTTGGTCTAGGCTAGTTCTTAATTACCCTAATCTTTTGCATATCTACTTGAATACTATCACCTAAAACAATGTGGCCTAGAAAATCCACAGACTTGAGTCAAACCTCACACTTAGAGAATTTTACATACAACTCACTATCCTTGAGCATTTGAAGAACAATTTGTAGGTAATCGACATGCTCTTCCTCATCTCTAGAGTACACCAAAATACCGTCGATGAACACAATCATGAACATATCAATGTATTGTCTGGATACTATATTCATCAAGTCCATGAAAGTTGTATGTGCATTTGTCAACCCAAAGGATATTACCAAAAACTTGAAGTAACCATATCGAGTTTGAAAAGCCATCTTTAGGATGTCACATTCTCTCACTTTCAATTGGTGATAACCTGATTTGAGGTATATATTGGAGAATATAGTGGTACCTTGAAGTTGGTCAAACAAGTTATCAATCCTTGGAAGGGGATATTTATTCTTAATGGTCACCTTATTCAACTAGCGATAATTTATACACATTCTGAGGGAACTATCTTTCTTTCGAAAAAATAGAATAGGATCACCCATAGATAGATACTTGGCCTAATAAATCCCATATCCAGGAGATCTTTCAACTGCTCTTTCAGTTCATTAAACTCGGCAGGAGCCATTCCATATGGTGGAATAGAGATGGGCTGAGTATCGGGGAGAATATCAATCCCAAAGTCGATCTCCCTATCAGGAGGCACTCCAGGAAAATCATTAGGGAAGACATTAGGAAATTTATTAAAAATTGGAACTGACTCAAAAGGTGGAGACTCTATATTATCAGCCTTTACTCGCACGAGGTGATGATACATCCTCTAGAGATTAGTTTTCTGTCCTTAAGGTAGGAAATAAACTTACCCTTGGACACTACAAAACTACCCTTCCACTCTATAATAGGCTCATTTAAAAACTGAAATTTGACCATTCGGGTTCTACATTTAACAGAGGCATAACAAATGTAAAGCTAGTCCACGCCAAGAATCACATTAAATTCAATCATCTCTAACTCAACCAAGTCTGCCAAAGTATCTCTATGATATATAACACAGTACAATCTCTATATACGTTTTTAGCTAGAATAGACTCACCAACAATAATAGAAACACTAAAGGGCTCAAGAAGACATTCAGGAAAGATCTAAAACTTACTAGCCACATATGGAGTTACAAATGATAAAGTGGCACCTGAGACAAGCAAAGGATATACATCATAGGAAAAGACTCGAAGCATACTCTTGATAACATCTGGTGTAACTTCTTGATCCTATTGATTGCCCATCACATATAGATAATTTATACCCCTGCCCATATTAGTAGTGGCACCTCTCTGATTACCACTGGTCGACGGTACTAGTGAAGACTAAGCTTTATTACCTCCTTCACCTCGCCTTCTCATTGGGCACTCATTTTATAAATGACCAGTCTGTCCACACTTATAGAAAGCATTTGTGCCCTCACAATACTCACCTAGGTGGAGTCTGCCACACTTACCACATAGTGGTTCCCCCTTGAACCTTGAGTCACACTAGATTGGGATTGAGAACCCTAAGCCCTAGAATTATGATAGCCTTGGGACTTTTGATCATACCTATTACTCGGAGGTGGTGCACTTGCTGAAGATGGTGCACAATTTCAAGACCTTTTCTGAAAATAGGGCCTATCCCTTTTGCTTATGCTGGATAGGAGCATACCCTATTGATTTAGCCTTCTTGCTCAAATGATCCTCCCTATCCCTCTTATTATCCTCTTCAAGTTGTTGTGCATAAACCATAACTCTAGAGATATTCATGGTTCAACAATGTCGCTTTGCACTCTTTTTTGACATGCTTGCCCAAGCTAGATATGAACTTTCTCATTCTAGATCTCATGTCAGAGATCATATCTGGAGCATACCTGGATAGCTGTATGAACTTGAAAGTATATTCTTTGACAATCATCCCCTACTGCTTAAAGTTGACAAACTCCTCAACCTTCACTTCCCTCAACTCTCGTGGAAAGAAATTATCAAGAAAGACACTCTCAAAGACATCCCAAATGGTAGGCTCAATATCCTCACCTAGGATCTCTTCCCATTGATTGTACCAAACATTTTCCACATCCTTAAGTTGATAGGAAGAAGTTTCAACTCCCTCAGTCTCAATCGCATGCATAGCTTTCAACACTTTCCATATCTCATCAACAAAGTTCTTAGGATCTTCTACAATCTTAGACCTTGTGAAGACTCGTGGGTTCATCCTCAGAAAATCTCAAAGTCTTGTTGTAGAAGTTGGATCTTGGGAGCTAGAACTAGGAGCATGTGATCTTTGATTCCCACTCTAAGCGACTACCAGTTGGGTGAGCATAGAGATAGCTCCTCTAAAATCAAATTTTGCAGTAGGAGTAGGTGGAGCAATGGGTGCTTGTGGAACACTGGTGGCTTTAACTGGTCGACTACAACCCTTCATCTCCATCTGAGTAGGCACCTCTAGTGGGCGATTCTAAGTGTTGCTATTTGAAGCATCTCTTTGGATGGCGGTACGCTTAGGAGGCATGATTTGCAAATTCATAATGCAAAAATTAGATAGATACTTTAATAAGTTAAACTCTATCACACAAATGTAGAGTATAAAAGAAGTGTAACAATTCCTAATGTCCCAAAGCCTCCTGCTTATAAAGTGTGGTGCATAACATACCAATAAATAAGACTCTACTAGATACAACTTCATAGACTCCCTAGGACACTTAAACTCTATGCTCTAGTACTAAGTTTGGCACGCTCCATAAGGGTACCTTTGACGTGACCAACACTCAGAGACTATGTCTAGCTCCTAAGCAAACCACTTGGTATCGTCACATTAATCAATCATTACTAATAGCAGAAGATATCAATGAATAAGAATACTTAAATAAGAGGAATGATAAATGATAATAAAGGCCAAATAATCTATCCATCACATGAGTAAGACTAGTATGAAAGAAACTAGCCATTACTGACATCTAATCACAACTCGACAGTCTAGTCTATGATGCCTCTAAATCATCTGATTAACTGGTGCTAATGACAACTCCATGGCCACCTCAAAATAAAATAAAAAGACTAATCTCAAAGCTAGAAGAGAAAAAATATGACATCTTCCAAAAGCAGCGGAGGAGTCACCAATTAGTTGAATATAATAGGTCCAAAATGGGTACCTGTTGATGACTGCTAGTACTTATCTCTGCACCATGAAAATATGCAGGCCTAAATGGATGTCAGTGTGTGGAATATACGAGTATGTAAAATGATATAATGAATCATATAAAGGTAGAATAATATCAACTCAAAATAGCTCAACTCAAGAGGTAGGGAACTTAATTATCATGTCAAGAGTCTAAAGTAAGAATATAGTTTAGAAAATGATCACTCATATACCATCTAATCCAATCCACTCAAAGTACTATCAAGGCCTATTTGAGAGTTTCTTTATCTGCCAACTATCACCTATGAGCCGGTGATGATACAACGAAGCGATGCCATTGCCACATCCATCCAATACCTTTATAGGGTAGAGGACATACCATTAGTGGATCAACAATAATAATATCAAGTCCTCTTTTTGGAACAATAAGGAAACATCTAATTTTATGGTTCAATTCTCTCCTACGCTGGCCACATAGTTATTTAGTTTGAATTGGACTTACTCTTACTCAATTCGGTGGTCAATACTTCTCCCAAGATTCAACATTCTCATAAGACACCAACCCTATGGTTAATTTATTCATCTAGTCTCATTGGACATTTGTCAACTCAATTTATCATATCTACTATGAACTCTTTGGTTAGGAACATTCTTTTAAGATTTGACTCATTGACTCATTGACTCATAATGACCCTCTATCATTCATTAATTCAATATCATAGTATTCAGAAAATAAAAGTGGTGTTTAAGAATTTAGGAACTCGATATACTCTTTAATCTCAAATTATACTCATACAAACCCACATAAGTAAAATGTGTAAAAACAACAAGAATTCATTCTAGGGTTCATGTTGAAAAGTAAAATCATCTATTTAATTTATAAAAACTATAATTCATGCAATATTATATAGTAAAACATTATAATTTAAGAGAAACCTTTAAGAAACGGCCATGGAAGACTCAATTCATTCACAACTCCATCAATTCAGATTATGAGGCACATGGAAGAAAATTATCCATCTTCTAGTTAGCCTTATATACCTGGAAGTTTGAGTCTTTGGAAATCTTGGAAGAATTCTTAATTTTTTGCTTCAAACCCTAGCTCTTTTCTCCCTTGTAACCTTGCTCTAATTTGGAGAAGGTATTGTAGCATAAAAAGGTTGAACTGATGTGATTAGGGATTTATTTTTGTGTAAAAACATCAGTTTTAGGATTTGAAATGGTGTTAAAGTCATCCACCAGCCGATTTACAGCCCGTAGAAACATTCATGACCCGTAGGAACCTATTAGTAAACTTTTGGGAAAACTTTGGGGTCTTTGGATCGATTCCACGCACCCAATCTATGTCTTGTAGAAGTATCTACGACTCGTAGATGGGTTCTTCAAGTCTGGGGCTTAAAATTGAATTTTTAGATGTTTTTTCCACGAGTTGACAGACTGGTCGTAACTCAAACCACGACTCGTAAGTAGGTTTCATAGTTCAACTCTACTCTGGTAGCCTTCAGTAAAATGGTCATAACATTTGATGCCAAACTGTAAATGAAGTGAAATCAGTTGCACTGGAAAGTTAATTCAAAGACCTTTATTTTGGTAGGTCATGGGACATCTAATTATCTGTGTTCTAAGAGTTATGGTTATTTAAAGTTGATCCTTGCATAATCTAATACTGGAAATTCAATTTATAGGAATGTTTTGAAGTTGACTAAGTACTAGAGGTCTCTTATGACCTTAATACACTTCCCACATATAAGAATGAGGCTTGAAACCTAGGTACCCATAAGAATAGAGTTATGGGGTGTCACATGTCAAAACAATGTTTCATGCTCTTGATTTTTGTTTGAATCCATAAATAGATCTCTTAAGATTACATAACATGCGTTCTTTGCCAATTTCTATTAATCCATCTGGTTGTGCCATATAGATGCCCTCATCAAGACCTCCATTTAGAAAAATCGTCTTGACATTCATTTTCCAAATCTCATAATTAAAATGAGTAACAACGGACAAGAGAATCATAATAGATTTAGGAATGGTTACCAGTGAAAACGTTTCCTTATAATCAATTTCTTCTTTTTGAGTAAACATTTTTGCAACTAGCCTAGCCTTAAAAGTTTTTAGTGTTCCATTCACACCTCTCTTTTTCTTGAAGATCCTATTACAACCAATAGGTTTAATATCCACAAGCTATTCTACAAGATCCTAGACTTCATTAGAGTACATAGTCTCCATTTCAGATTTTATGGCAACAATCATCTTTTCAACATCTTTATCATATAGTTCTTCACCGTAATTTTTATGGTTCTATATTAGGTTCTTCAGGGATTCTATCATATGATTCTCCAAAGAGCATAAGCCTGTCAGGCCACGGTGAAGCTTTGGGTATTGCTCACTAGGTTGTTTCCATTCAACTAGCCCAATTTGAGGTCAATCGGAGTTCCAGAGAAAAAATTTAGAATTTGGCCAGGTCTTTGACCACCTAACCATGCGCGCAGGCCAGGTGCATAGACCATCCGCGTGCTCTCATCATGCAAGCCAAGGCAGACGATAGCAAGACCATAGCGCGCCAAGGCAGGCCATGACAAGGCTACAACATGACATGGCACAAGCAAGGCCAAGGCACTACCATCACAACTTGTCATCCATTTTTTTAACGGATATTTATAAAAAATAGTAGTTCTCATTATTAAAACAATCATAACTATGAAAATTATAATCTGAATATTTTTCGATGTCCAAAAAAATAAGAACAGAGTCCTTAATCTATCATACAAAACTTGATTCATGATAATTTATACGTTTTCCAGTTCAACTCGAAAAATAAACACTGATACAACATATTTGAGAATTAGTTTTTCTATTCCATATTAGAAATTCTCTCTTGAAAATATGAACAAATTAACAAGTAATCAAAATATCAACGTTGTACTTCAATAAGAAAACACTAATACATATAAAACTGTAAATCGTGATATGCAAGTACACTCATATTACATAATTAACATAAATGTAAGATGACCCATGATACCAATTGTTAGAAATCATACAATGAAAGCATTTAACAGGACCAAAATTCTTACATTATAATGAAGTAATATGATTAGTATCACAAAAAACCATTGAATTTCAAAATAAGTTACTAACCTCTTGAATCTCATCTAGAGATGAATCTAGGACTCTGGTCTTCTATTATTTTCTGAAAAACTATTCTAGCCAGTAACTTGTGTAGACAAGTATGTGGAAAAACTTGTGTTTTTTTTTCTGTGTATCTACTTTTTTTCTCTAGGAACACTCCTCTTTTTATTCTCAACTTCATAAGAAGAAGAGGTTCAAGAATCAATATTTCTGGGGCTATTAAAAAAAGCAATAAATTTTTTTTAAAGCCCTAAAATGTTTTTATTCCTTTTCAAGAAAAAAATTGATTTCAAATTATTTTGACCATATTTAGGAGTAATTAATACTCCTTAAAGCTAAAAACATAGTTTGATCCCATTTTAGTTTGAAAAATTTTCAAATCAGTACTTTAATGTATAATAAAACCTACTGATTTTATTTCTTCCAAAAAAAAAATAACTTTTTCTCAAAACTGGCTAATTAAACCCATTGATTTTATTTCTTCCAAAAATGTAACTTTTTCTCAAAACTGACTAATTAATCAAACATAGTAGGGATCAAAAATATATTTAACTGAGACTTCCATTTACAATAATAATTCTCTAATGAATAAATTGACCATATCGTAAAAAATTACATATTATTCCACTAAAATTATGTAACTGCACTCCACAATGTTAATTTTAAAATCTACCATTGCATCTTATTTAACTCTCTGTGTTAGAATTACCGACACCAATCAATTAAATCATATTCTCTGAAAAATTTCATTTATTGACTAAATTAATCCTTCATTATTTATACTTAATTTATTTCACGTGACAAATATAAAATATACCTGCAGGGTTTTCACATGAAAACTCATAAGTAGCCATAAAGAGATGCCTTCAACTAGAGACCAAAATACGATTCTATCAACTAATTATTATTTCACTAATGTCATTTGTAATTATCCAATCCATTATGAATATATTGACTTATTAAAAAGTCTCACCTTTTAATATATTAAAATAATATAACAAAATACATAGCTCATTTAAAAAAATCTATTCAATTAGCAAAAAAGGAGAGAGAGGGATTCAAACCCTCCATAGTTATTATATCAAGATTAAGAGTATAAGTACATGCAATGAACTAGAAAAGTTATTTATAAATATTCAGAACATAAATAAAATTCTCCAATTGGTCCATTCAATACATACAAAATACACTAGCACAAGAATTCAAAATTTAAGCATTCCCATAATTAAGAGAAACTTATATTTAATTTGATGCTACGATCACCTAGATGTTTGTCCTTCCTCATCTTTGATCATGAACATTTAATTTTTAACTTACATAAACCGACAATTTTAATCTTCCGTGTATGAGTTAAATTACTCCATACACAAAATCGTCTACTATATAAAATATGGACACACATGTATACATAATCATGTATTCAAATAAAGTCTTTTATTATAATTAATAAAATAACATAAAAGGCTTTACGAGGGATTAAATAAAATACTATAACCCAAATACATCGTTAATAGTATATCCCAACAATAACTCTTTTTTATTGAAAAGAATCTTGCCACATGGAAAAAAAGATCTCACCTTGACAAAAGTTAAATAAACTATTAATATTGCCTAAAAGTTAAAGATTAAAGTATTAATATTCTCCCAATAAAAAAATTATTTTTAAAAAAATAAAATTTAAAATATTTTTCTCCCATATTCCACCCCCACTCACCGTGTACCACCTCCGACCCTACTCCCCAACAATTTCCACCTTTTTTATTTTTTTAAAATCTCTTTTATAAAATATTTAAAAAAAAATTCAAACTCCACCACGCTCCATTCTTTCCTAAAAGCAATTGATATTATTTTTATTTTTTAAATTAAATAGAATTCTCTCCCACTCCCATCTATCCCTACGCCCATAATTTATTTTTATCTTTTTTTATATTTTTTATTTTTATTGATATGTACACATATTTTTAGAAAAATATTTTTTTCTACTTGTGTACCAAATATAACAGAAATAAAAAATTATTTTTAAAAAAGTCTTGCGGCAAGTATAAAATATTTTTTAAAAAATGCGAAAAAAATGAATGCGAAGGATTGGGCCGGTGGGTAGGGTAAAAAATGAATGCGAAGGATTAGGCCGGTGGGTAGGGTAAAATTAGTTTTTTCTAACAAAATTAAAATAATATCTAATTTATTATTTAAGGGGGGAGGGAGTGGGGGAGAAGAATTTCCTTAAAAAAATTTATAATATTTTTTGTTTAAAAAAAATTACTCCAAATTTAGTTCTGTCAGTTTTCCTAAACCAAATTCTACATTCTGGAGCTAATAGAATCGTCAAAATTACATTCTGACACCCAAAACTCAAGGTGATCTAAAAACTCAAAATTTCAAACCTTAAGCCTTTAAAAACTCTTTTTTTTAGCAAAAATTCAACTTTTCATAGGATTTTCGAAATTCAACTTTTCAACTCATCTAAAAATGACTCAAAGCAACTTTTGAGAAGGGCAAAATAGTAATTTAACTGGAACATACACAGAAAAAAAACACAAGTTTTATTTATCCTCGAACATACGGCAAGGTAACACACATGAAACCTCAAAGAGGTGAGGATATTGTTCCTGCATGTCGGACTCCATCTCTCAAGTAGCCTCACTCATATGCCGATGGTGCCATTGAACCTAAACCTAAGCTTTCTCTTTTGTTCTCAACTTCCTGACCTGTTTGTCTAAAATAGCCACGAGCTCCTCCTCATAGTCAAATCCAGATTCAACTTCACTGAATCAAGGGATAACACATGAGAATCATCAGGAATGTAGCACCGCAATATACACACAAGAATACACGGTGAACTGAGGACAAACTCAGTAGTAAGACAAGTTTATATGCCACCTTTCCTACTTGCTCAAGGATCTAAAAAAGGCCAATGTACCTAGTGTTGAGCTTTCCCTTTTTTCCAAACCATATAATCCCCTTCATCAGTGAAATCCTTAACGAAACTCGGTCACCCTCCATGAACTCCAAGGGTCGAACATACCTATCAACATAACTCTTTTGGCGACTCTGGGTTGTCAACAATCTACTCTATATCAAATGTACCTGCTCTATGAAATCTCTTAGTAAATTAGTATCAAGGCTATCAACTGCAATAAAATCAAAACAATATATGGGTGATCTATACCTCCGACCATAAAATGCCTCAAATGGGGCCATATGAATGATGGAATGATAATTGTTGTTGTAAGAAAACTCCGCCAAAGGAAAATGTTGACCCCATCTGGCACCAAAATCAACAACACAAGATTGAAGCATATCCTCAAGTACTTGAATTGTCCTCTCAGACTGACTATTTGTATGAGGGGGAAGGATTGTGCTCAAATCCAATCTGGTACCCAGGTTATGCTACAAAGCCTTCCAAAAGTGGGATGTAAACAATGAACCATAGTCTCACATAATGGAAACTAAAACTCCATGAAGCCTCACAATCTGGTGATGTAGAGTTGGGCTAACCTTTTAGCTGTGTACTTCACCTTGACCAGGATGAAATAGGTGAAATTAGTCAATCATTCCACCATTACCCATATAGAGTCAAAGCCATCAACTTCAGAAGGCAAATCTACCACGAAGTCAATTGTAATTGTTCCTAGTTCCACTCAGGAATGGGCATCCTCTGTAACTCACCACCCAACCTTAGATGCTCATATTTGACCTGTTGACATATAAAACGCCTACCCACAAACTCTGATATATCCTTTTTTATGCCACATTATCAGTCGTGCTGGCTCAAGTCATGATACATCTTTGATGTCCTCAGATAAATAAAATATCTAGTAAAATAGTCCTCTTCTAGGATCAACTTGATCAAGTCACCTACCTTAGGCATACAATTCCTACCCCTGATCCTCAATATGCATCTCAATTAAGTTTGGCTTCCTTAGCTTCTCCCCTACGCACTTTGTCACAAATCAGACATAGTTTCTCATTCTCAAATTGATGACTCCTAATATGATCCATCAAGGAGGAACGAACCTCTACATAAGCTAGCACACCACCATCCTTAGAAAGTTGCAATCTCACCAACCCATATTAGTTAACCTATGAACATCCCAAGCCAAGGGTGGCTCCTCAACCCATATAGTAGCAAGACTCCCCATGTTAGGAATCGTCCTACTCAATGCATCAGCCACAACGTTGGCTTTACCCAGGTAATATACCATCCCTTTTTTGCATCAAAACTCTAGCTAAGCCAACGCCTGATGCATCACAATATACAATAAAACCAACGCCCTCCTCAGGAGTTGTGTTCAATAATACCTTGAACTTTTGGAAGCTTTTCTCACATTTGTCCACCTAATGGAAAGGAACATTCGCCTGAGTGAGTCTGGTCAATAGAGCTACTATAGAAGCAAAGCCCTGAATGAATCACCTATATTATCCAGCCAAGCCTACAAAATTGTGAATCTCGATAGTCGAAGTAGGTCTAGTACAACGCTAAACTACCCCAATCTTTGATAGATCAATCTGGATACTTTCTTTAGACACAAAAATGTCACTGAAATAAGCCAGAACTCACACTTGGAGACCTTAGCATATAACTTCTCCTCTCTAAGCCATTAAAGGACAATCCTCAAGTGCTTCTCATAGTATGCCTCGGTCTTGGAGGAGACTAATATATTATCGATGAAGACAATAGCAAAACAATCCAAATAGGGTTGGAACACTCTATTCATTAACTCCATAAATGTTTATGGGGAATTAGTCAGCCCAAATGACATGACAAGAAACTTAAAGTGCCCATACCTCATCTAAAAAGTTATCTTAGGAATGTTAGAAGCCCTAATCCTCAATTGATGATACCCAAATCTCAAATTGATCTTAGAAAATATTGATGCACCCTAAAGTTACTCAAATAGATCATCAATCCTAGGAAGAGGATATTTACTCTTGACTGATCACTTTGTTCAACTGCTGATAATCAATGCACATTCTCATAGAACCATTTTTTTTCTTCACAAACAAGATTAGGGCACCCCACGATGATACACTAGAGCATATGAACCCTTTACCTAATAAATCTTAAAGTTTTTCCTTCATCTCCTTCAACTCAGCTAGTGCCATACGATATGGAGGAATAGAAATGGGCTTAGTGCCTAACTCAAGGTTAATGGAAAAGTCAATATCCCTGTCTAGAGAGACTCTAGAAAGATCTATCGAAAACACATCAACAAACTCATAAACAATAGGAATAGACTCCATCGGTAATGGCTCAATACCGGTATCACAAATAAATTCTAAATAAGCAAGACAACTTCGATCCACCAGTTTTGTGCTCAAATATAAGAAATGACTTTGTTGGATAAGAAACACTCAAACCTCGCCATATAATACTAGATCTACCGGGAATAGCCATAGTCATAGTCTTAGCATAATAATCAAGAATAGCCCCATGAGGAGAAAAATAATCCATCCCTAATATGACGTGAAAGTCAACCATATTGAGAATTATCATATCAACAAAAGTATCATTACCATCCAAAGAGATAAGATAGGATCGGTAAACTTGACCCACCACTAAAGGATCACCTATCGGGGTAAGTATATGCACAACCATAGGCATACAATCACACAATAAATCAAACGTAGCAGAGAAATATGCAGATACATAAGAATACAAGAATCAGGATCAAATAATATTAATGCCAACCTGTGATAGACTAGTACAATACCTTTAATAACGACATTAGATACCTTAGCCTTGGACCTCCTAGGAAAAGTATAAAAATGACCACTTCTACCACCAACGACTTGAGTAGGACCTCTATCTCCCTGTTGTACTACTGCATCACCTTTACCCTTACCCATAGTACACCCACTTCTAACTGGCTGCCCCTACGATGACCCCTAATCTGAAGGGTTGCATCTCTAAATGGATGGCAAAATATAATCACATGATCTAGAGAACCACACCAAAACATCATTTCAGGTCAAGAAAGGATTGAGAAGATGGAGGGGGGATACTGTACCACCTCAACCCATACGCCTCTGCTAAGAATTGAATGATTTTTATCTATAACTATGTGAACCGCAAGGCCACTGACCACCCTCTAATGTTGGCAATGAAGTATGATTTGGACCTCGATGCTAAGAAGTACCACACTCTATATAGAAACCTTTACCTCCTGATGAGGTACCTGTGAAGTGACCGAATGATCGAACCCTTTTAGGGTCTCTATACTTCTTTTTTAGCAGCAACTCCACCTCTTTGGCAGTACCTACTAGGGTTTGAAAAGATACACCCTCGTGTGATAACCTAAACACATAGGAGCGAATAAATAATGTCAATCCCTTCACAAATCTATGAACTCTATCTATTATTGTAGGTATCAATGATAAGGCATGTCAAGAGAATTGATAGAATCTATCCATATACTTAGCCACTATCATACCTCCCTAAGTCATAGTCTCGAATCTGGACTTACTCTCCTCTTAAACACTCTAAGGTATGAATCACTCTTGGAAAGCCTCTGAAAATACCTCCCACTCGATTGGTGGGGACCCTACTGGCCTAGAGCGCATGTAAGACCATCACTACTCCCGTACCGCTCCTCATAACTATAAGGCAAAAAATCTAACTCCTCAAGAATCCACTAGGCCCATGGCCTCCAACATATCATAGTTCAAAGTAAGAAACTCATATGTATCCTCTCCCTTACCACCCTAAAACTGGGGTGGTTTCATCTTCTAAAATCGTCCATAGCTCTGTTGGTTTTCTTTTGCCAATATCGGCTCATAAACAACTTGGGTTGGAGGAACCATTGATGTTGATATATGAAATGACACATAAGGAGGAATATAAGGTGTCTAGAATGTCGAAGCTAAATGGTCTTCCAAATATCCATCAAAATCATGATACTACCCCGACACTTAAGGAGGGGGAACCTCACCCCTAGTTGGTCCTTGTGGTATATCTCGAATAATAGTCTCAAGCATGCCCATCATCTGCTGGAGAGTACCCTAAATAGTCATAGGATCCTTGTCCTCTAAAGGTGTCTTGCTCTGCCTAGGCTAGATCGGAGGCTTAGGTGAGATACCTCTATCATAGTCTCTAGAAGGTGCTGAACCACGGGCACATCTTCGGCCCCTGCCACGTCCTCTGGCTCTACCTCTAACTTTGACCTGAGCAAGGGCCTCAACAATAACCTCACAATCTGGATCCTCAGCTCATCCCATAGATACAAATATAGTCCTAGTTATCTGCCAAAAGAATACACAATATTCAGCAACCCCATAACAACCACATAAGACAAGAACTGTCTCCATAGCCTATCAAGGATAAGTAACAAACTTCTCTATATCGATCCTTAAGACTCTACTCAATTGGGCTTATACACATATAAGACCTATGAACCTGATGCTCTTGTAACGCCCTAAAATGTTTAGCTAAGATCGAACATCCTTTATATGTGCATTATCATGACCCAGAAAGGGGGCCTAGATGTGACATGGCGAAAGAGGACCCGAAGACCCTCAATCAAGCCATCATAGCATCATTACACACA
>JBCEWC010002449.1:0-34397 GCA_038996855.1 Solanum aculeatissimum
TCTATAAATAGGGTCTCAATGTAATAATGTAGACACAATTCAATAATATTCTTCTTCTATATTTCTCACAAAGTGAAACTGACGCTTTTTCTATAGCAGGCATTGAAAGAAGCACTCTCCCAGCTTCAATTCTTATCCAAAATGGAAGCACTTCTGTTACATAAGAAGGCTTTGCTTGACAGGGACGTTCCTGAAAGTCAATCCAAAAGAGTATGCTTTCTAAATGATGACATGGTATTTTCTTATTATATATACCATGAAAATAAGATCGGCGGAGGTGATGGTCATAGACCTAATACACAAATCTGTATTAAGTTGACAAGTTTCTTACTCCTGTATTTACTTTACTGATTGCAATCAGAACCATTAATTATAGTGATCAAAGACGTAAAAATTGCGACTTTGGTACATCCACAGCTCGTCTCCTTTCTTCTTTTTTTAGTAAAAATAGAGATATTTTATAGATAGAAACTAAGCAGCTATTTCATATGCTTGTACAATACTAAGGTTTCCAAACTTACTAGGTTATACAAACAAAAGAAGTGACATTTTTGTACTCAATGTCATTCTTTATCAGCTAGTAGACTTGATAGCGACCATGTTGATGGGTTCTGATTTCTCCTAATTATTAGGACATGATGCAAAAAGTTAAGAAGCCTGAATAATGTATTTAACCCTGTAGAGGCTCTATTCTAATATTTTTATCTGTTTGTTGCGCCTTTGAATTGTTATTTCTCTTTGCTGTGTAAATAGGTTTTTAAGCTGAAGGTTTTATCAGAGTCTCTTTCTAGCTCTGCTTCAAAAACCGAAGACCGCATTTCAGAGAACAGGTTCAAGCTTCTCTCTTTTATCATTTCTACTCTCTCTCTCTCCATGGAAAAGAACTTTTAAATGAGATTTACTTGATAACTGCAATCACTGTGATCTTACAGCCCCCTTCCACTCTCTGTATCTTAATGAGAAAGAACAATTTACTGTGTTTTTCTTTTGCAAATACTTCAGTTCTGATCTATTACTCGTAACTAAGTGCCTGTTTGACCGAGCTTCTTAGAGGCTAGAAACACTTTTTTTCTTCAAAAACGCCTTTCTCGTAGATTTGAGTTGTTTGAAAAGTGCTTTGAGGAGCGGCAAAAGTTGTTTTCTGTTGTTGGAGAGAAGCTTTAAATTTCTCTTTTTTTTTTCCAAGAAGCAGAAGCAGAATTTTTTTCATGACAGTAGTATCCGTTCCATAAATTTATATTACCAAAATATCCTCATTAACTTTAGTACATATATATCTCAATTAAATACACACCTTTTTTTTTCTCTTATGGTTTCCACCTTGTTTTTCCTTTTTTTTTTTTCTATCTCATTTTTCCTTTTGCTCTTTGAAATAATCCGTCAACTATAAATATGAGTTAAATCTTCCTTTCTTTCTACCGTCATTTTCAAATATTTCATTTCTCCCTCTCTGGAAACAAAGTATTACTAGAAAAAAAATACGAGTTAATATATTTCACATGACTTCAAAGGCTTCCATAATAATATTTCTAAAGATTCTTTGTTTAATAAATCCTATTAGTAAATCATGACATGATACTTGCCCCTTTTTGTAATTTGACACTCAAAAGTACTTTTTGAAAAAATTGACCAACCACAATCTGCTTATTACTTAAAAAAACACTTCTCAAATGAACTGGCCAAACACAAATTGCTTTTCTCCAAAAGTGCTTTTCTGAAAGCTGTTTGACAAAAGTGATTCTCAAAATAATTTGTTTTTAGCAGCTTCACCAAACAGGCTCTTAGTCATCTTAGGTGGAAGTTTACTGAAAAGAGAAAGTGAAAGGAACACTGAATGTCTAATCCTTCGGTGTCAAATGTGATTGGTAGTTTCTGACCTCGATTTCATAGCAATCTTGCGAAGGTTACTAGTATGTTAGAGTGATGACAAAGACCATGGACAATAGCAGTGCAAATTTTGTATGAAGTATACTTATGTTTCTCTAAAAGAACTTATTGTTTCTATAGTTTTTATTCCAAGGGTATTCTTACATTTTTGTTTTCCTGTAATTATCTCATACTTTAACTCCATAAACTTAATAGCATTTGATAGAAATATGCTCATACTGTTTTATTAATGCTAAGTTATTCCTTATGGGATATCTAGTCCTCATTTTAAGACAATGCTAAGTTATTCCTTATGGGATATCTAGTCCTCATTTTAAGACATTCTCCACTTTCATCAATTTCTTCCCTGCAGAACCCAAAAGGAAGGAGCTCTTAAGTTCCGTATAGCAAAAACCAGCGAAATCTCCCAGCTTGAGAAGGTAAGATTTCCTCGGCACATTCCTGATGGACATTCTATTAACGGTTTATAGTCGGTGAATATACCTGTATGAGAAATGATTTGATGGCATGGTTAGATACATATCCTTTCAAAATTCTCTTTTCCTAAGCTAGTAATTGTCCACTTTGAGGTAGTTCGGATTCTCTGCTTCAACAAGTGTTCTTCTGATCTCTTTCTATTATCATTATTGGTTGCTCTTTTCTAATATTGGGTCAACTTGCAGGCTTGTTAGAGAACTGTCTTTAAGTCAATTAACTATTGTTATAAGGTTAAATAATTATGATTGCAGAGAACTTAGTACATTTAAATTAAGGCAAAATAGAGTTATTTTTTATAGAGATGCATGGATTTACCAATAAATCCAAAGGTAGTGAGTATATACGAGCTTATAAGCTCCATGAAATGACTTTATCTCTTTGTCTTAATCTCGATCTCCTGGCGCACAAACATTTGTTTCTTTACTTCTTATTGTTTCCGAATCTTCCTGTAACCAAGGAATGGATGTTCAAATGATTTTGTTGATTCATTTTTTGTGTTTCTCACTTAGTCATAAGTTTCTGATCAGAGATTATACTCGCCTGTTGAAGTGTGATTTTCTTTTCCAGGAACTTGAGGATGAAATTAAGACACTTGAGAGTCAGAGAGATGAACTTGAAGCATCTCTGAAAAAGGTAGCAAATGCTTTCTCTTCTTTACTTCCATCAATCTCCTATCTTTACTTGGGTTGGAGAGCTACTTCAACTGCATCTGTCATTTGATTGCAGCTTGTTAATTACTGCGACTTTGTGTCTCACTTGATATACATGGCGATTGAATAGCGGAACACTCGAGTCTAAATGAAGTAGAAGAAGCATGCCACGTTAAGTTACTGCCTCGATATATGCTTTTCCTCCGCAAGGAGACACCATTAGAGATTGAATTGTATTTTGTTCTGAGAATCTGAAGATCTATACTTTTTACATACCACAGAGGAACTGTGGATACTTGGGCTTTACTTAATAGGCTAGTAATGTCCTAAGGAGTGTGGTGGTCCAATGTTTCTTTGAAGGATCCTGAGGATCTAGTCCCTTGTAACAGGGGAGTAGAGCCTCCTTCACGTCTTGTATTCCTCAGAATCTGCAATGACTTTCCTCATGGAAGGATCCTTTCCTACTAATTCTTTATAAATATAAAATTATGTACAATAGACCCTTGTGGTCCGGCCTTTCCCTGTACCCCGTACATAGTGGGTGCTTAGTGCACCGGGCTGCCCTTCATGTAGTTCTACCGAACAACTATGCTCAGTTTTCCTTAAATGAAGTTCCTTCATGCTTAAAATATTCCAAACGGGCATCACGTGTATTCGCTTCTTTAGCATGGAGAAGTGGCAAGCTAATTGCATGCTAAAGGTAGACAAGTACCAATGAGAAACTTCTTTGAATGGACACTTGTAATCACCCATCTTGTATCCTATAAGCTCTCTTGAACTTCGCTAGCCGAATCAATGAGAACTGTGTATCCTTATTTGGGTTTAAGGTTTGGCTAGTGAAGTTCCCATATTTGGGTTACATTGTGCTGGAGGGTATTAGAGAATGCTACACTTGTCCCTCATCAGTTGTGTACGAGTTTCCAAAGGGGTTTATAGTGTCCTAGGTCACTCTACCCTTATCGTTAAGGGTTTAGGTTGGGTGCTCAATTTTTTGTATAGAAACGATTCTGTTCATTGAGAATTTTAAGTTGTGAAATGCAAGATTTGTTGTCACTACAGTGTTTGCATTTTCTAATCATCATTCTTATAACTGATCCTGCTGTGTGCAATGAGTGTTTGTGTAGGTCAAAGTTGCACTGGTTTCTGCAAATGCCCGTCTTCGCAATTCTAGGGAAGAAAGAGAACAGTTTGATGATGCTAATAATCAAATTCTGCAACACTTCAACGTGAAGGTATGGCTATGATGAAGTAGTACGGTCATGGAATTAATCGTATAATGAAGTTAATGCATAACTCTGTAGTCTGCAGGACGACCATCTTATTATAAGATCTAATATCTTCAATCCTAAATTCAGGAAGATGAGCTGTCTAGATCGATGGTCTTATATAGGGCAGAAGCAGATGTCTGTGATGCATTTGTCAGTTTTTTGGAAGAGTCCTGGACTTTTGAGTCCTCTTATATCAAACAAAAGCAGAAGCAGGTCAAGTATGGAGCTTTCCTCAATGTGCATTTTGTTTCTGTTTTTCTTTTTCTGGGAAAAAGGTGTTACTATGTTAGTTTGACTGTTCTGGCTCACTAAATTTCCTAGTAACAGTATAATTGAGATTAAGCTGTACGGCTATTTCAACTAGCATGTAATAATATCCTTGGATAGTAGAATTTCTTGGAGAATGTTTACTTAATGAATATGTGTTTCAAATGTCAAGTGATGAATTGGACAAATGTGAAGATTATTTGGTGAACTTGGCAATCCATGTCTTAACAATGTACAAGGTATGACTGTTTCGATGTGGAATGTCTTATGATTAATGTTTCGGATTGTAATCGGATAGTCAAACTGAGATCAGATCGGCTTTTCCTTTCACTTGACAGGATGAGCTTGGCCCTTCTATTGCAAACCTTAGGGAACTTGCTGAGAACTTGAAACGGTATCATAATTCACATTTCTAAAGTATTCTTATAGGGGGAATTGTGTTTCTAAGTTTGGATTGCCAGGTCAGAAATTATCAACAATGAGAAAATGGAAACAATTGAACTGAAGAGAAGGCTAGAAGAAGAATATCTGAATTCAGAGACCAAGGTATATCGATATCTATTTCTCTTATATACTCTTGATCTGCGTTTCTGCATGGGTTTTTGAGACGAGGGTTTCCAGGAAATAGCCTCTCTACCTTTGAGGTAGTGGTAAGGTCTGCGTACATTCTACCCTCCCCAGACCCCACTTGTGGGATTTCACTGGGTATGTTGTTGTTGTACTCTTGATCTGCGTACATCGATATTTATTTCTCTTGTATACTCTTGATCTGTTACTAGTCTTATAGAGGGGTTCATGTTCTTTTCTGTTCTATTCATTCTTCTTTTCCTACAATTAATTTGCAGATAGTGACGGTGTTCAGTGTAGTGGACGGCATAAAAAGACAATTTTATGGGAAAGATGGCACAATTTCTAGGTGATGAAGTGTAATTGTTTACTTGTTTTGCATGCACTAGTGGTAGTTGTTGCATCCTGTAATGTTGACCTCAAGATTAATAATACGACTTAACCAGGAAAGGTGATCAGAAACTGAAAGAGTTACTTGATACTCTTCAAAAGCTAGAAGACGATTTTGAATCCGTTAATAGACCTAAGCTGGAACTTGAGACCGTAGCAAGGAAGACCGAGGCAAAATCAAAAGAGACACTTGAAAGCTCCCCCTCTTCATCTCCTACACAGCCACCAAATGATGATTCTGCATCCTTTGTGGATGCTCTTCCACGAATCCAGACGCCAAGGCCTGACCATACGTCCAATCCAGAAACAGTGGTACTAACACCAAGGCGATGGATGAGAGAGAATGTCAGAAGAAGTCTTTCATCAGCTATTAATCAAACAACAGGGACACTGGAGTCCAGCTTCAAGTCGCCAAAACATCGGAAAGGGAAATCCTTGGATCCAGCTGCTGAACTGTCTAGGTTGAAGCTCGAGCTGGAACTCGAGAATGATAGTAGAATACACCCTTCCGAGGAGATCAACGACTGGGAATCTGATGTGATTGATAAAGAAAGATCACATTTTAAATGAACTTCCAAACCAAACCAGACAGGTTCCGATACGTACCCTTTGGCCATCTTCTTGAGCCAAAAGATAGCAAAAAAATTCTTTTAATACTGGAGACCTTGGGGATAACCTCTTAAAGTGATTTACACTTAGTTTTTCATCTTTTGTACATAAAATGCGTTGTTTTTATAACGTCCAGCCTTAATTCAGGTGTACACATGGATTCTCTGTATGTACTATCCTTTTAAGTAAATCTAATGAATAGACTGATATGCTGAAGCTGTTGAAGGAATACTTCAAGTAACAACCACCAGGAGGTTGCATCTCTATCTTTAACCAGAAATATCGAGTTCCAGCACTCGTGGGCCTGTCCAGCACGAATCTAGATTAGTCCGAGTACTGAAAGAAAAGTTACTTTCAGTCTGAAGTAATGTTAAATGGGAAGAGGCCAATAGAGACTGGGAATTGGGCCAGTTGTGGAAGGTTGTCAGTTGGGAGCATGTCCAGTTTTGAACTTTGTCAGATTGAAGTCATGTGAGGAACTGTAGCAATAGCAGAAACAACAGTTGCAAACAGAAGCAGATTCCGGATTTTAATTTGATGGGTTTGATTTTTACCGCTGAACTCATTACACATTCGAAATTATGTGTTCAAGACTTATTACTAGTTAAAATTTCTGGTTAACTTTTTCGTTTTTTTTACATATGGAGTATTTTGTATCGAAAATTGAGTTTAGATGAATCTGTTACTTATCTTGTCCATGCACCACTGTCAGGACAGAGACAGGCAGCACTGGGATGAAGCAGGGGCATGGTGGTTTCTACTTTGTTCCATTGAACTACAAGTCTTTGATGAGATCAATCCAAATTATTTGTGCAAATCTCTTGGTATTCACAAATCCTTTTGTTCTTTATCAAATATCAATTGACAAACTACAAATTTATACCCACTCCATGTTCCCTTCTAACTATTTATTTCTATATATGTATATAGTGTGAAGATAGAGAATTTGTTTCTGATATATCTTTAGTTCAAGGAAAAATAGTTTAAAGCAGTATGGAAAGAGAAGAAATCGGAATGAAAAAGTTATGATAAAATACTATAGAAAGCATGATAAAACATTGTAAACAGTAGTTTCAACAATAGTAACGATGGTTGAAATACAACAAGCAATATATAGTAGAACGTAAAGGACAAGGAATTACAAAAGCAATACTACCACTAATAGTATGAAAAAATAAGCGAGATAACACTCAACTATCTAATTTTCCTATGTGTCCTTCATAGCCTCATATTTTCAGTAAGTTGAAGTAGTGTCATATCCTGTATAATTCCCTCTTCCCAATACTTATCGGTCTATCTTTATCTCGCTTGAAACCATTCATATCCAATCTCATCTCTATATCAGGGCATTCGTGTATCTCCCCTCATGTTCATCTCGACCTCATTTCTCACATCTTGTCCCCTATCGAGCCACTTTTACCTTGTTCCAAATATCTTCATTTCTGATCTTATCTCTCTCGATATACCACAAACTCATCTCAATATCCTTATTTCCATAACTTTTCTCTTGCGGAAATCAAACTTATGAAGCGATGACATTATCATTCAAACTATGACCTCTTATTACATTCATCAAGATAATCTTGCTCGCTCCCTTCCTTACCATCAAGACTATTATGATATAGCCTATTAAATATCTATGTCTCACATATGACCCTATCTCACAAACACAAAAGATAATAGTTTTTATTTTTAATTATATTTTTTTGGGGGGGGTGGGGTGGGGGTACCAAGGGAAAAAAACAAGAACCTTGAGCATTGGAAATTATACCAATTTTATATATTTGAATTCAACATTTTCCAAAAATTGGAAAGGCAAGACATTAAACCCTATGTCAATGACTAGGGTGAGTAGTGTCAAAAGTTGACATCTCAAAAACAGTAAAAATAAATTTTAAATTTTTTTTTTTAAAAGATGCCCCATCACTGGTTTGACCAAGTCAATGAGACAATATGAAAATAGTAACAGAAAAGAAGATATTAAATTAATCCTATAACAGAATTCAATTTATTTTTTTATTGCTAAAGAACAAGGAATGGGCTATTTTTTTAATATCTACTGTATAAAAATTATTTATTTAATCAAAGTTTTGCTGCATTGAGGTTGTGGGTTTTGCAGACACTGACCATTATTTATTTAATAAATTGTTTTGCTCTCTGAATATTAAAATTATTTTTCTTTTGGACACAAGTCCCTTTGCTCAATTTCATACTTTATTATTGTATAATATAAAACTTTTGATAAATTTCCCCCCCTTCAAAATTTGAAAATAACAATAGCTTACTTCAAATCCAAGCAATGCACTCAAGTAATTTTTTTTTAACAACCCATCTTAAGATGAGAAGTGTCACATCGATAAAATATAGGAAAGATATTGGGTATATAACTAAACAGACCTTACCTACTAGTGACGCGTTTTAAAACCATGTGGGCTTAGCCCCAAAGTGGAGAATATCACTAGCGGGTTGGGTCGTTACTGAGGGTATTAGAGTCACTCCTGTGTCAGCCTTGTCGATGTGGGTCAGAGTTCAACTGAGTTTAGGCGAATCCCGGGAGATAGGGCAAACCTCAGTGCTGAGTCTAGGCGAATCTTATACAGTGGAGCAACTCCTGTGTCAGCCTTGTCGATGTGAGTCAAAGTTCAACTAAGTTTAGTCGATCCCAATGAAGCAGGGCAAACCTCGGTGTTGAGTCTAGGTGAATCTCATACAGTGGGGCAAAAGTCTAGGTGAATCTCATACAGTGGGGCAAAACTCAGCGAGGACGCTGAGTCCATACGGTGTATGTAACAACCTATCTTAAGATGAGAAATCTCACATCGGCAAAACATAAGAGAGATGATGATGGTATATAACTAAACAGACCTTACCTACTAGTGACACATTTTAAAATCGTATGGGCCTAGATCCAAAGCGGTGAATATCACTAACGGGTTGGATCGTTATTTTTTTTTTTTTGCTTGATTTCTCATTTTGACAATATCGTGTTGAAGGTCTAACTTGTGAATAAATATTGTGAGTTCTCAGTTATAGAACGACAAATTTATTATAAAGTATATTAGTAGTATATAATTACTTTTGAAATGATGGATAATTTCGCGTCGTCTAAAAAGTGGATACTTACCCGTTTGGTTTAAATAAAAGAAATAGAAAAAATGTAAAATGCAGTCTGTGGGAATCGAACCCATGACCACAAGCCATGCGCTCTACCAGCTGAGCTAAGATGACTAATCTAAATAATTTAAAAATATTTGTTTTAATTTTATTATCATTTTATAAAATCAAGATGAAATTAATTATGTTTGTTTTATTTTATCTTTAATATTAATTGTTCTTGAAATAAGGTTAACTTAGTCTTGATCTTAAATAAAATGCAATTTATTGGAGAAAGTGTCAAATAAGCTTTGAGTCTGATTCACTTTAAAATTTAGTTCAAAGAGAAGATGATTGTCAAGCCTGGTAAGGATTTGAGGTTTTCATCCCAATCTAGTATGTAATCATTCTCATCAACACTCATGCCTGAATTCGAATGTTTTTTTATTTGAAATTTCACTATTTGATACGTAGCATGATATTTTAAGGACCGAGAGTATATTCACAAAATTCTCGCATAGACTGGGAACCCTACATCAGACCTAGTTGTGATACCATGTCAAATTAGGCGTTGATCCTAACTCACATTCCAAAAGTTAGATTAAACTGAGGAGAATTATCCGTAAAAAACCTAGGATTCTCGTTGTGATCCGATGTGGGATCATTCCCATTGTCATGGTGCCCAAAATTTATAAGGAGTCCAAGGTTTCATCTCGGTCAAATATGAAATCATTTTATTCAATACCCCTCTCATGCCCGAATTCAGACATTCTTTATCTGAGATTTAACTATCTAGAGCATGACATTCAAGGACCAAAAGTATATTCAATACTCTCTCACACAACCTGAGGACTCACATCAAATCTAATGGGATCGACTACCTTCGAAATCATGTCAAATTAGGATGACCTAACTCACACTTCAAAAATTAAATCAAAAGGAGGAGGATTGTTATAGTTTTATAAGGAGCTCATGATTCTCATCTCAGTTCGATATGAGATTTTTTTCATCAAACTAATCCTACATCGAATCGAGACGAAAACCTTGAACTCCTTATAAGACTTTGACAATCCTTATGTTTTTTTAGCTTTTTTTTTTTTTTGGAATGTAAATTAGGCCTAAAACCTAATTTGAGAGAGAGATAAGAATAAAGTAGTACAAGATACTCCATCCGTCTCAATTTATATAACACTTTTTAAATTTCAAGATTCAAACAAATTTTTTTTATCGTAATTTTTCATATATTTTTTACATATTCGAATTGTGAGTAAATGAAGTGAACCAGCAGTGAATACTCAATTTTGGAACATTGATAGAATAAATAACCAAATAATATAAATAAAGTCAAATAAACTTTTTTCCTCTTATAAAAAGTATTTTTTTTAATAAACAATTTGAAACAATAACAATATGTATTTCCCTAAATCTTTTTTCAAGAAATAAAACAGAAATTATGAAAAAGAAATTATCATGAAAGATGCTTTTTGGGAGGAGTAACATTTATTTAGCTTTTGCTTAAAAGTTGAAAAAATAACTTTTGTTGCTACTTATAAATATTTATTTTTTTCATCCAAAGAGTCAAACACCTTCATTATTTTATCTAAAATAAGCTTCTATTTTTGAAAGTTAAGCATTTTTGGTGTTTGAAAAGTTTAGCCAAACAAGGTAGAACAAGCTAGAAGCAGTCTTAGTAAGTGTCGGAGTCAGATTTTTTTTTAAGGGATTCATAATTTTAAGAAGTAGACATACGAGTTAATCGAGGGAATTCGACATTTATTATATATACATAAAAATTATTTTTACCTTGTGTAAATAGTATAATTTTTCGTCAAAGAGGATTCAGATGAACCTCCTAATTACTATGTGGCTCCGCAAGTGATCTTAGCTAGTTGAATTATTTGATACTTGTACAATGAGAGATAATAAATCCCTAATAAAATAATTGATATGCTCAAAAATTGATCCAAACACTATAAGTTATTAAAAGACATAATACATAAAAAATAAAAATAAAAACCTTAAACTCGTTCTCAGATGACAAATAAATACTCCAATCTAGAATATGCATATCTAATTAAATATCTCAATTTGTCTTCATTGTGTTTAATCAAATGCTTCAACTTATAAAGTGATCATCTAGACATGTTCAAAATTTATGTGTCACGTTAACATCAGATATTTATGAGAAGACAATGAAGATAAATTGGAATATTTAATTGCCATTTAAGATAAGTTGAAATGTCTAAATGTAAATTTTTAAAGTTGATCCAAACACTATAAGTTATTAAAAGACATAATACATAAAAAATAAATTCAAACTTGTTTTCAGATGACAAATAAATACTCCAATTTTGAATATGCACATCTAATTAAACATCTCAACTTGTCTCTATTGTGTTTAATCGAATGCTTCAACTTATAAAATGATCATCTAAACATTTTCAAAATTTATACGTCATGTTAACATCGGATGTTTATAAAACACAATGGAGATATAAGTTAAACATCTTGAATATGCACATCTAGTTAAACATCTCAACTCGTCTCTATTGTGCTTAATCAAACGCTTCAACTTATAAAATGATCATTTAAATATCTTCAAAATTTATGTGACGTTAACATCAGACGTTATGAGAACACAACAAAAATAAGTTAAGAGTGTTTAATAGCCATTTTAGATAAGTTAAAATATCTAAATGTGCGTTTTCAAAGTTGATGCGTTTACTTACGAACTATTTATTGTTTTGTTACTTATCAAAAAGATAGATAAAGTTTTCTGACATTTGCTACAAATTTTTATATACTTTTGTGTCTTGGCATCATCTCTCACTTTAAAGTACCTCTGCTCTTCCCTCTAACATTTGCTCAGCTCCCCATAAGCATCTTCACACTCCCACACACACACACACACACAAAAACTCAGAAAACAGTGAAAACACTCCTGTCTTTAGCTCACATTAAATGGACACAAAAACTCATCCACCTTCATGTAACACCAAGAATTCAAATGAAGAAGAAGAAGAGGAAGACTACATAGATATGGAAGTTACTTCTTCTTCTTCTTGTTCTTCTCCACAAATAAGTAGAGAATTTGAGTTCCAAATGGCTTCTGTTTCCATTAATGACAAAGACACAACAGCAACAACAACAACTACTTCACCAGCTGATGAACTTTTCTATAGAGGCAAACTCCTCCCACTTCATCTCCCTCCAAGGTTAGAAATGGTCCAAAAACTTCTTACAACATCAAAGCTTGAATCTTTTCAACAAGGACAAGAAGAAGATGATGAAAGATTTAGCATTAGTACCAAGAACTTCACTAGTACTAGAACCCCTTTTGAATCTTGCAACCAAAAACTTCTTCAAACTTCAAAGATTCAATCTTTTCAAGAACAAGAAGAAGAAAGATTTAGCATTAGTTCCAAGAACTTGATGAATACTAGAACCCTTTTTGAGTGTTCCAACATTTCCCCATCACAAATGGTCCAAAAACTCCTAAAAACCTCAAAGATTGAATCTTTTCAAGAACAGGAGGAAGAACAAAGATTTAGCATTAGTACTAAAAACTTGATTAGTACTAATACTAGCACCCCATTTGAGTCATGCAACATTTCCCCATCAGAGTCTTGTAGAGTGAGTTGTGAACTCAATCCAGATGAGTATTTCTTTGAATGGTCCACTGAATTCAACACTTTCTTCAAAGACAATCATCCAAAGATGAAATCTTGGTCCAAGAAACTTAAGTTAGTGAAACAATCTTTAATCAGTCAAAAGTTAAAGGCTTCAACTTCAAAGGCATATCTCAATCTCAAGTCTTTATTCAACAAGTCTACTTGTTCAGATCATCAACAACAAGTTTCAAATGGTACTAAAGAATGTTCAAATAAGTACATTAAGGTATGTAAAAGAACCCATTTTGGTCATATTGGAAAATGTACACGTTCACCAACATTAGCAAGTGTGATAAGAGACAATGAGGGAGAAGGGGTTCATGAAGACAATGTCAACACTCATAGAAAGTCATTTTCTGCAGCAATCAAGAAACATTCACCAACTAAATGTCTGTCATCTTCTTCATCTAATGGTTCTTCTTCTTCATCATCATCTTCATCATCTTTTTCATTGAATTCTAATGGATTTTATGAGTTGAATTTTCTTAAGAGAAGTAGTAGTGCAACTACAGAGATTGAAGGGTCAATTGAGGCTGCAATTGCTCATTGTAAGAAGTCACAAGAACTTTGCAAACCAAAAAGGAAATTGATTGAAGATGAAGGGATTCATTCATTGCCTATTTCCAAGATTGCAGCCACTGAGATTCAAGAAAGACCAGATCTTTGCAGATTTTGAATAAGTTTTTAAGTTTTAGGCCAATACAAAAACCCAAAAAATCAAATTTTCTTGCTTGAATTTGAAGATTATATGTAATTAATTCTTTGTTTTAGTGTGTATAATTCCATGAGTTAATGTAATTTTTACTTTCCATACTCTCCCTAATTCTGAATTATGTCTTGTGTTATATCTATTCTAAGAGATTAAATTGTAAGATAAAACATAATTTTATTTATTTAAAGCATGATACATTAACCAACATTTAAATTTGGCTTTAATTGACAAGTGCAAACTCCAAACACCTTAGCTTGTTTCTGTTGTATTAGTTAAACAGTTCAATTTACAAAATGATCATGTAGATACCTCCGGCATTATGTGTCACGTAAGCGTCAAATGTACATGAGACATAGTGAAGACGAGTTGTAGTACTTAGTTGCTAGTTGAGATGTCTAAATATCAAATGTAAGAAGTTTGCCTGAATCTCTTTCGTCAAAAAATTATGTTTTATATAAGGTTGAAATTATTTTTTAATGCATGTATAACAGATGATGAATCTCCTTCTCTTCTTCGTATATCTACTTCTTATATTTTGAATCTCTTTCGTGAAAAATTCTGACTCCACCACTTACTCAAAATAAGTTCCAACCACTTTTTAAAGTAAAACAAACTTTTCCCCAACAAAACTTTTAACCCTTTTTCCAAGTAAAAAACATATATCCAAATCCAACTTCAATTTTCAATTAGTTTTTTTAACTTCTTTTTTTTTCAAATATCACCTTGACATGAAAAAAGAGAGTGGAAAATGGACCTTTTTGCACTCACTTAGATGATGGAAACCTTGATAAAACTTTGTACTAAGAAAAAAAAGGTACAACACTATAGAAACTACAACTTTTTTTTAGACATTGGCTTTTTAACAAACAGCCTTTTTCCCTCAACTAGATTTTGCTTCACTTTTTCTCACTTGCTCATTAATCATTCAAGTAAATGTGTACTTTTGTACAACTTTTTTTTTGTCATTTTATATCTAGTATTTTTTTGCTGTGGGGGATAATATTTTTTTAGTTGAGGATCGTTCGAAAACAACCTCTCTATCTAGATTTGCGTACATTTTACTTTCTCCAGATCCCACTTGTGGGATTTCACTAGGTATATTATTATTGTTATTTGTACAAATTTTTTTAGTCATATTTTATATCTAGTACTTTTTGCTATGGGGATGATAGTTTTTTAGTTGAGGATCGTTCGAAAACAACCTCTCTATCTAGGTCTGCGTACATTTTATCTTCTTCAGACGTCACTTGTGGGATTTCACTGGGTATATTATTGTTGTTGTTTGTATAATTTTTTTTAGTCATTTTATATCTAGTATTTTTTGCTGTGGGGGATAATATTTTTTTAGTTGAGGATCGTTCGAAAACAATCTCTCTGTCTAGGTTTGTGTACATTTTACTTTCTCCAGACCTCACTTGTGGGATTTCACTGGGTATATTATTGTTGTTGTTTGTACAATTTCTTTTTTAGTCATTTTATATCTAATATTTTTTGCTGTGGAGGATGATATTTTTTCAGTTGAGAATCGTTCGAAAATAGCTTCTCTATCTCCATAAAATAGTGATAAAATTTGCGTATATTTTATCTTCTCCGAACCTCACTCGTGAAATTTCAGTGACTATATTATTATTGTTATTTGTTCAAAAAAAAATTTAAAAGTAGTATAGAAGTGAGGAATCTCTCAACTTTTACTAAAGAAAAAGTGAAAGCTGTTATATATTTTTCTTTTTACAATTTAAAAAAGTTTGGTCAGAGTATTATCAAAAAGTATTCAAGTTCTTGACAGATTTTTTTTTCCTATCAATGTTTTCTCAGTCGAATTTGTCGCATTAAATTTATCTAACGTAATTTATATCTCTTATGTAATTTATAAATCATTACATAGAAATGAATTTATCTGATGCACATTTGTTATAGCGATCGTAGATTTTTCGAGGGTTTCAAAAATAAATAAATAAATATAAAGGATTATAAAACTAAGAGACAATTAAAGTGGTTTATTACCATGGATCCAAATTTTATAGTGTCCTCATCAATTGTATTCTATCATATTATTATTTAAATATAATATTTATTTAAATTTTGTATTGTGTCATTAAATTTATTATTATATAATAATAAAGCTTATTTATGTGTTGATCGATTTGATGTGATCGAGTTTTCGTCATGATTTTTTTCATTTTGTCGTTGGTTATTATTTAATAATAATATTTTGTTCTTTACCCCTTTTTTTTTTAAATAATATTATAAAATTATTCTTCAGATTGCTAATGTGTGGCATCATTAACGACAAAAAAAGATCTAATCTATTCAAGTATTACATCCATTAACAATATTATTCAATTCAGTATTATACAATATAATACAATAACTTAGAGAAGTTAAATATAAAGAATAATTTATACCCGATGTCAACGGGATTCAATATAAAACTCTTTCGACAAGAGTAGTTGTACCCCTCCCCCGCCTCCCCCGCCCCCACCCCGATGTTGATGTATTTTAGCAGGTTATAACACGCGACATATCTTATTCTTTTAGTTACTAGTCTCACTTACTATGAATACTTATATCCAATTGTCGTTTATCAGACTTGATATTTTAAAATCTTATTTACATTAACAGCGCATAAAACTTGTAAAAAATAATATCGTAAACAAACAAAAAGTGTGGGGGTAGGGTGGGGGTGGAGGGTGGGGTGGGACCACTTGATAATGACATACATAATCCAAAGATCTTTCATTATATCATGCTCAAGTCTCCACTAACTTGACTATCTGAGAAAACTCTTAATAGGTAAGATTGGTTGTCTTACAAGCCTATTGAACATATGCACATTTTAAGATAATCATCATTACTAAGTCCCATCCCACCTCACGACTTTAAAACGCGTTACTAGTAGGTAAAATTTATTTACTTATATATTCAATACTTCTCCTGTGTTTTATCGATGTAAGACTTCTCATTTTAAGATGGGTTGTTATAACATAAACTAGAGAAGTTTTCGAAATTAAGAAATAAATTGGTTTATAATTTCTTTTCTTATATTTGAATATTTAAATTCTCATTGGAAATTATCAAATATAATTAAAAATAAGTCAAATGCATTTTTTTAATCGTTTGCCCTAATTTCATTATTGTTTATTGAAACACCTTATGGGTGTCATCATTTCCTATGGAAGCATTCCCCAACAAATACTATCTTAAACAAGTTTTATAATTTGGCTTTGAATGGTTACAAGAACCAACTACAAAAATAATTATTATTATGCCTCAATTTTAAATAAATATAGATAAATTTTATAAATTACTATCATTATTATAAGTAGATTTTTGAGACGAGGGTTCCCCGAAAACAACCTTTCTACCTCTATGAGGTAGTGGTAAGATTTGCGTACATTTTTACCCTTCCAGAACCCACTTGTGGGATTTCATTGGGTATGTTGTTGTTATAAGTTGTAACATCATATTTAATCTCATTTCAATTTGTGATCGCGTCTTAATATAATGCCAGAGCTAAAAAGAGATTCAACACCTACTATATAAACAGAAAAATAATTCTAATATTGTATAAACAACGTAATTTTCCGATGAATGATAAGATGAACTCCCTAAAAACCCCTAGTTTTGCTTCTATTGTTGAAAAATTGACTAGACCTTGATATTTATCTGAATTTAAAATTAATAATATAATCGAACTCATATAGACGAAATTATTAGAAAATCAATCTAAAAATAAAAATATATGAAAAAAGATTGAAAGGTATTGATCAAATCACTCAAGATGAACTTTCATGCACAAACAAATTCACATTACATGTGATGTGTTCCATTTTTTTGATATTGACAAATCAATACTTTAGTAAAGCTTGGTCTCCATGAATTTCTAATATGTAAAATCAATATATCTTTCAATTAATAAAAATTGTCTACAATAATAACTATGCTTACATTGTATACCTTGGGAGTATACAATTCACATTTTGCATATCTTAATGATATACAACAATGAGAAAAGTTGAATCATACTAAAGCTATACAACATATGGATTATATTTATCCAATATACATATCTATTAGGTATTTTGTAAATATTTTTCCTAAATAGGATTTAATTTAATATTTTTATGTGTTTTTTCCCTTAATTTTTTGGCCACATTGGTATACCAAGGAAATGTCCCTAAAAATATTAATTTCTAATTATGTTTACTTCTTGATATGTTTGAATCTCGTTGGTGAAAATTCTGATTTCACCACTATCTATATGATGTACATTACCACTATATTCCTCAAAAATTTGATATATAACAATATGTTTAGTGTAGTTCCACAAATGCAGTCTAAGATGGGTCGAGAGTAGAGGCTAGAGCAGGTGCGACCTTTCCTCTACCTTGGGAGGTAAAGAAGTGATTTCCATGAATTCTCAGCTCAAGAAAAAAGATTCAAAGTAGATAGAAAAAAGAAATACGAGAGTAAAAAAATCATGACAAAGAAATGTAACTACAAGAAACTAAAACGATAATTGAAGTACAAGAAATCAGAGATAGTACTAGACATCTAAGGACAAGAAATTACAAAATTATTAGCTAGCGCGCAACAGCTGAAAAACCATTGTCGCTTGTTGCTCGAAGGGTTGAAAATCTCTCTTTCGCCTGTCCTCCCTGTCTCAATTCTAATTGATTAGCTTTTTTTTAATTATTATATATATATAAAGAACACAATAAGCCAAATAGGAACAATCAAATCAACTGGTAAAACAATGTCTACATTCATATTACATTAGTCATTCTCAAAGAAGAAAAAGGTGAACATTTAGAATCAATTGGACCCTTCATTTTGTGGTTTATTATTAATGTTCATTCTCTTTCAAAAGTTTTTTTTTTTTTTGAATTCTTTAACAATAAATATGCATATACTTTCATTAGTGGAGTATGTGGTGTAATGTCTAGATTTTGGGAGATATATAAGCAATAAATATTTCCTTGAAAATAATATATTTGCACCAAAATTATCCACAAACACTAAATATTTTCATAATCTTGTAGTATTTCATTATAAAATGGACAAATATTGTGTTACACAATTTAATCTTTTAGTATATATATACTATATAGTTGAATAAGATTACTTTTCTAATAAAGAACCTTTAAACACTCATATAAGTATATCTTACTTGTGACTAGGACTGAATCTTGATGGATTGTGGCAGCAAGGTAACTCTGTCACTTACAATCCTCTGTCATATATTTAAACTAATCGAAGCGACCAAGGCTGAATCTCAGTGATCGTGACAACAAGTTTTCTTTTTTGTGCTTATTTTGGTATCAATTTCTAAAATAACAACTCATAAATATGTGATGCGATAGAAATATATTCCTTTTTTTGTTTCATACCCCATGACTCGAACTTGAAACCTCTGATTTAGAGTAAACGGATAGTGTGCATTCCACTCCACTCTTTATATATACAATATACTAATCCATATCCAACTCTAAAAGATGATATTACTAGATTGTAAACAACAACATACTCAGTAGGTAGAATGTATGCAAACCTTACCACTACCTCACAAGGTAGAGATCTAGGTTGTTTCCTGGGAACCCTCGTTTCAAAAACTCATAAGCAGAATAAACTAGATATGAAAAGAAGGGAAAGGAAACCGGAAAAACAACTAATAACGGAAAGCACATGATAGTGTGTAAATACAATAAAAATCAACATATATATGACGAATAATGACAACACAGGATATAAAAACACGACTAATCCTACTACCTTGCTATAGACTAAGTTAAAAATTATCAATCTTGGAAATTCGAAGAAGTTTGGTTTAGGAAATGTCAATCACAAAATTTATGTCATATCAATGTTTCATCTCATGCTCCTAACCCCCAAACAATTCAAACCAAAACTGGAGACAAAGGGGAAAGAAGTTAGTATATGAGACAACATACAAAGATTGCTTGTGATTATAGACCATGTGGTAATAGCTTTTGGAATTTGTCTTGGAGTTTTTGGCTCTTTTAGTTCATCTCATTTCAATTTCCTCCATCCACCAAAACAAAATCAAATTTTCATAAAAATAAAGGTAAAGAAAATATAGTTGAATTTGTTTTTTGGATGACCGAAAAATCCATCTGAGGCTAACCATTAGGCCCAACCGCAACTCTCAAGACTCGGGGATACTAAGCTCGTCCATCTACCATTCTCCACTTAAATACTAGGCTTAATTCTTATGGTTGGACTTCAAACCAATGATCATAACAACATGATATGTTAAATTTAGAAACAAATAGCTTTATAAGATAATTGTTTCCAATATATACTTATGGTAATCTTCCCTTTTTTTTTGTCTTAGTGTTTCTCAATTGAACACCATATGACAATTCAATTTATTTTTTTAGTAGATATCAAGTATATTCATTTACTCAATTAATCTTTGTTTTAAGAATTTTAATATTTTTTACAAACTGTTTGACTTGGCATACGTTGCAAAACTAGTATTTAAGAAAAAAAAAGAAGATTATTGAAACTTATGATTTAAAATAATTTGTATGATTGTAATTTGTAAATCATTTCATTAAGGGTAAAAATAATTTTTTTAAGTTAAATTGATTTTAATTATAGTAAGGTGAAATTATGATTGGGACAGACTAAAAAGGAAAGAATGTCACATAAAATTGAACAAAATGAGTAATACTTTTCCAAGAAAAAATATGAAATACAAACAAAGTACTCCCTAAGTTTAAAAAAACATGATCTGATTTAATTTGACACAGAATTTAAGAAAATAAAGAAGACTTTTTTATTTTATGATTTTAAATTAAAATTATGTCAAATACACTGAAATACCCTTTTAATTTTGTGGCCTTAAATATACCACGTAAAAAATTAAAAAATAAGTCAATTTTTTTAAACAGACTAAAAAAAATAATAAGGTCATTAAATAAAGGAAATGAATACATTTTTTCTTTGGAGAATTGTCTAGATATTTTTCATTTGATTCTTTATGTGCCTAAGGACCCTTTATTCCAGATTGAACTGACCTTTTGCACTTTATTATGAGAAGATATTTTGCTTCCCACTTTTCTTATCCGTCTTATATTTTTTTCATCGTCCATCTTATATCTCGTATCTTTTATTTTTAGGATTTGATATTTTCTAGATGAGGGTCTTCCGAAAATAATCTCTCTATCTCTATGAGGTAGAGATACGGTATGCGTACATTTTACCATCCCCAGACTCCACTTGTGAAATTCCACAGAGTATGTTGTTGTTATTGTAAACTTATCCAATAAATTTTTATTGCTCATAGAAGCATGTTATCAACTCAAATAAAGTTCAAACCAATATTGGATCGATATTAATACTAACAAAAGAAATGACTTCAACACTAGAAATGACAATAATACTAAAATCTATTACCACTATATTCCTCAAAAATTTGATATATAACAATATATTCAATATAGTTCCACAAGTGTAGTCTGAGAATGATAGAGACTAAAGTGAATGCGACCTCATTCCTACCTTAGGAGATAAAGAGGTTGTTTCCGACAGACCCTCAGATCAAGAAATAGATTCAAAACAGGTCAAAAAAAAGAAATACAAGAGTGAAAAAGTCATGATAAAATACTATAGGAAACATATCAAAGCATTTTGATAAGAAGAAAAGGAAACGTAACTACATGAAACTAAAACGATAATTGAAGTGCAAGAAACCAGAGATAGTACTAGACATCTAAGGACAAGAAACTACATAGATCATTAGCTAGCACGCAACGGCTGAAAAACCGTGGTGCTGCTCAAAGGGTCGAAAATCTCTCTTTCGCCTCTCCTCCCTGTCTCAATTCCGATTGATTGGTTTTTTTTTTTAAAAACAAAAAAGTGATAAAAAGAACACAATAAACCAAATAGGAAAAATCAAATCAACTGGTAAAACAATGTCTACATATTTTCATGATATTGTAGTATTTCATTATAAAATGTACAAATATTGTGTGTTACACAATTAATCTTTCAGTATAGTTGAATAAGATTACTTGTCCAACAAAGAACCTTTAAACACTCATACAAGTATATCTTACTTTAGAATTTTTTAAAAATTAGTTTTTTACTAATTGGATTGACCAAGGACTGAATCTTGATGGATCGTAGCAACAAGGTCACTTTGCCACTTACAATACCCCGTCGTGTATTTAATCTAATCAAAGCGACCAAGGTTGAATCTCAATGATCATGGCAAAGAGTGTTTTTTGCGCTTCTCTTAGTATCAATTTCTAAAATAACAACTCATTAATACGTGATGTTATAGAATATATTCCTTTTTTGTTTCATACCTCTTGACTCGAATTTGAGACCTTTGATTTAGGGTAAATGGATAGTATGCATTCCACTCCCACTCTTGTTAGCTATATATACAACATACTAATCCACATCCAACTATAAGGGGTCGTTTGGTTGGCAACATGTTATCCCAGGATAATAAATCCCGGGATAAGTGTGGGATAACTTATCCCATCACTAAGGCAAAAATGGTAGGATAAATAGTCCAAGGATTACCTTATACCTCCAACCAAACATGGGATAAAATAATCCTACATTTTCTTCCGGGACTATTATAACTTATACCTCACACCAAACGACCCCTAAAGGATGATATAACTAGATTGTACTCAAGTAAAAAAGTTATCAATCTTGGAAACTAGAAGTTTGGTATAGGAAAATGTCAATCACAAATTTTATGTCATATAAATGTTTCATCTCATGCTTCTAACCCCCAAACAATTCAAACCAAAACTGGAGACAAAGGGGAAAGAAGTTAGTATATGAGACAACATATAAAGATTGATTGTGATTGTAGACCATGTGGCAATAGCTTTTGGAATTTGTCTTGGAGCTTTTGGCTCTTTTAATTCATCTCATTTTAATTTCCTCTGTCCACCAAAAAAAAAATCATAAAAATAAAAGTAAGAAAATAATGTACTTGAATTTGTTATTTGGATGACTAAGAAATCCATCTGGGGTTAAACTTTAAGACTAACTGCAACTCTCAAAACTCAGGGATTTCCTATAGGAAACTCATCACATTAGCTAGATTGTATGCAAAGTATGAAGCTATAACAGTTTTAGTATGTCATTATTAGATAGTTATCCGCGATTGTATCATATGTATTATGATTCTTTTGAGATTATATGGACTTTCTACAAAAAATGAGCATGTCAAAAGATATGTAGCTCCCAAGGGTTCGGTCGTTCAACAATTCAAGCAATACATGAGTTGAGTTTAGAAAGGTTCGGTTCCTATCAATCTCCCCTTCCCTTTAGGACTATAAAGCCAAGAGTAGCTTCCTTTTTCCTTTATCTACACTTTTGACTGAAAACGAATCTTAAGGGAACTCTGTCCGTTTGATCTAAGTCCTGATCTTCTTCTGGATTACCCTTTGCTATTCAAAACTACGCCTAAAAATAAAAGCTGCAAATACACTAATCTGAGGGGTAAGGACATGGGGTGTATAGCTTTACACCTATACCTAAAAAGATGAAAACATCGCTCACAGGAGCAAAGGGAATGTTTTAAGCCAGTTGTTGTCAAAGCTCTGATTCTCATGCCAGATATGGCAAAGTTTCAAGTTGACAGAAAAAAATCCAACTTAATTATCTATTCCTGATATCAATAACTATCACATAGTTTATACACAGTATGGCTTTCTCAAATGAGCCTATTAGTTACACTTCCTCCTCCATTCTGGTTTATATGACGAACTTTCCTTTTTCAGTCTGTTTTTAAAAGAGCAACACACTCCTAAATTAAGACACAAATAGCTTTATAACAAAACCAATGATATGAAATGTTTAATGACACAACTTTCAAACATTTTATAGCCACACAAATGCTATGCCAGACCACAAGTTTCAAAAGACTTTATTTCTTCAATAAACGCTGAACCGATTCAAACCATGCCATATAAAATTTTGCACATATTCATTGATGTATATCCTGTAACATGATCATAAGAAAACACCAACCACCACAATAATGGGGTTCAAAGTAATGATAAAGCTGCACAATAGTAAGGAAACATGGACAAGAAACTCAAAAGTGATCTATTCTTTATTTCTTTCATCAATAACCTCTATATTAAGAGTACACAGAATTACAAACATCCAATGTCCAAAAAACAATAGTTATTGTCATTTATTCACTAATATTCCAAAATTTCTACACTGAAACCCCATCCTCAGGGTTAGTACAGACAAAAAAACCATGACCGTATGACATCAAAATTCATTATATAACACCTCAGTAAACAAACTATATATCCCTTTATTTTCTGACTTCCTTCAATTTAATCTAAAACAATAGTATAATCATAATTGAAATTTAACAAAAACCCATGTCGGAAAAAAAATTTGATTAGAACTTTTACCATACTCTATAATCATAAGATTATTGTTTCCAATATATACTAGGGTAATCTTCCCCCTTTTTTGACAATTTCCCTATGAAATAACTGCTGTGAAATGAAGTCAAATATAATAATTTTTTCCCTTTAAATTTTATCATGAAGACAACATATAATACAAAACAGTATAAGTAATTAACAATAAAGTAACAAATATCAAATTCTAATTAAACAGACTAAAAAGAAAATAAGGTCATTATTTTGTAAAGGAAAAGAGTACTTTTTTTTTGGAGAGTTGTCTAGATATTTTTTGTTTGATTCTTCATGTGTCTAAGGACCCTTTATTCCAAATTGAGCTGACCTTTGCACTTTATCATGAGAAGATATTTTTACTATATTAAACTTATCTCAAGAAGCGTGGCTTAAAATCCTTCACAGATTTTCTACTCTTCTCTAGCTCTATAAATAGAACAACAACATATATGCAAAATTATAAGTATCAATATCAACACTAAGTGATATTCCTTTATCCTTTATTCATATATCAACTTAAAAAAATGGAAGACACTTCTAACATCAATCGCCACCGTCAAACCATAACCAAATCAAACTCCCATAGAACTAATAATTGTCGTGTTCGCAATAACTCTACCATGGAAACCTTCACAGATTTTAGTATGGAGGAAGGTGATTCGGAGATGTGGAATAACTTTTCCAACAATTTTAGGCAAGTGCAGTCTGTGTTGGATCGAAATAGATTGTTGATTCAACAGGTTAACGAGAACCATCAGTCGAGAACACACGACAGAATGGTGCAGAATGTGGGCCTAATTCAGGAACTCAACGGCAACATATCAAAGGTTGCCTCTATCTATTCTGACTTCAACACTGACTTCACAAATATGGTCCATCAACGGAAGAATGATGTTTGAGACACGATCCGCAATGCTTCCATATATAATAAATGTTTCTAGCTTCTTTTAAATAATTCTAGTCTTCATCGTTGATTGGATTAGAAATATCAAAATAATTAATTTCCAGAGTCCAGACATATATAATCAATTAATATCCCCCAGCTGTGACTTGTAGACCATGTGGCAATAGCTTTTGGAATTTGTCTTGGAGCTTTTGGCTCTTTTACTTCGTCTCATTTCAATTTCTTCTATCCACCAAAAAATAAATCAAATTGTCATAAAAATAAAAGAAAACGTACTTGAATTTGATTTTTGGATGACCGAGAAATCCATCTGAGGCTAACCATTAGGCCCAACCGCAACTCTCAAAACTCGGGGATACTGGGCTCGTCCATCTACCATTCTCCACTTAAATACTAGGTCTAATTCTTATGGCTGGACTTGAACCCGCAACCTAAGTCACAAGTCCATCAACCTTAGTCGCTTGAACTATGTGTCTATGTCCAAAGGCTTGAATGTTAGCATCAACAAATTCATGTGGCTAACAAATCAAGCTGAATTACAACATAGCAGGGGTAACAGAACATATGTTTACCCTTTTTCAAACAAATGTCAATAATATTAACCATCAAAATGCATAGCAATCAGATTTTTCCTATAAGAAGCGCATCACACTAGCTAGATCGTATGCAAAGTATGAAACTGTAACAGTTTTAGTATGTCATTAATAGATAGGTACCCGCGAATGTATCATATCTATTATGATTCTTTTGATGTTATATGGACTTTCTAAAAAAAATGAGCATGTCACAAGGTATGTAGCTCCCAAGGGTTTGGTCGTTCAACTATTCAAGTGGTACATGAGTTGAGTTTAGAAAAGTTCAGTTCCTATCTCTCTCCCTCCCTTTAGGACTAAAAGGGCAGTAGTAGCTTCCTTTTTTCCTTTATCTACACTTTGACGAAGACAGATATTAAGGGAACTCTTTCCGCTTGATCTAAGTCCTGATCTTCTTCTGGATAACCCTATACTATTCAAAACTACACCTAAATATAAAAGCTGCCAATACACTAGTCCGAGGGGTAAGGACATGGGGTGTATAGTTTAGGCCTACACCTAAAAGGATGAAACACTGCACACTGAAGCAGAGAGAATGTTTCCATGAACACTAAAGGTTAAGCCAGTTGCTGTCAAAGCTCTGATTATCATGCCAGATATGGCAAATGATTATTGATGCAAAAAAATTCTAAAAGATTTCACTTAAAACATTATTTGAGTCTACAACTGTCAGGAGATTCAAACCAATGATAACAACATGACATGTTAAATTTAGCATGAAGATGATTTTAAGTTTCAATTTGACAGAAAAAATCCAACTTAATTATATATTCATGATATCAATAACTATCACATAGTTTATACACAGTATCGCTTTCTCAAATAAACCTATTAATAACACTTCTTCCATTCCGGTTTATGTGACAAACTTTCCTTTTTTAGTCTGTTTTTAAAAAAGCGCAAAGCACTTCTAAATTTAGAAACAAATAGCTTTATAACCACACAAGTGATATGAAATGTGTTAAAAGCCACAACGTTCAAACGTTTTATAGCCACACAAATGTTAGGTCATGCTTTAGACCACAAGTTTCAAAAGTCCTCATTTCTTCAATAAACTTTGAACCGATTCAAACCATGCCATATAAAATTTTGCACACATTTATTGATGTATTCTGTAACATGATCATAAGAAAACACCAACCACCACAATCTTCTAGTGCTATTTTCATGAAAAAAATTGCTGGTATGGTTGTTGCCAACAAAAGCAGGTGTGCAGAGTAGATAACAACATACTCTGTGTAACCCTACTTGTGGGGTTTGAAGAGAGAGTAGGATGTATGCAAACCTTACCCCTACATTTGTGCAGAGTCATGTAAGAAAATAACAAAAAGTTAACATTCTGGGCAACACACATAACAAATGAAAAATGGAAGCACCAATAATGGGGTTCAATATGCCACGTGAAAAGTTGAAATTAAACTATTACCAAAAAAGAAAATAAGTCAAATTTTTTAAACAAACTAAAAAGAAAATAAGGTCATTATTTTGTAAAGGAAAGGCGTGTTTTTTTTTTTTTTTGGAGAGTTGTCTAGATATTTTTCATTTGATTCTTCATGTGCCTAAGGATCCTTTGATTCTTTATGTGCCTAAGGACCCTTTATTCCAGATTGAGCTGACCTTTTGCACTTTATCATGAGAAGATATTTTACTATATTAAACTTTTCTCAAAAAGCGTGGCTTAAAATACTTCACATATTTTCTACTCTTCTTTGGCTCTATAAATAGAACAACATATTTGCAGAATTATAAGTATCAATATCAACACAGAACAATATTCCCTTATCCTTTATTCATATATCAACTTAAAAAATGGAAGACACTTCCTAACATCAATCGCCACCGTCAAACCAAAACCAAATCAAACTTCCATAGAAATAATAATCATCGTATTCGTGATAACTCTACCGTGGAAACCTTCACAGATTCTAGTATGGAGAAAGGTGATTCAGAGATGTGGAATAGCTTTTCCAACAATTTTAGGCAAGTGCAGTCTGTGTTGGATCAAAATAGATTGTTGATTCAACAGGTTAACGAGAATCATCAGTCGAGAACACACGATAGAATGGTGCAGAATGTGAGCCTGATTCAGGAACTCAACGGCAACATATCAAAGGTTGCCTCTATCTATTCTGATTTCAACAATGACTTCACAAATATGATCCATCAACGGAAGAATGATGTTTGAGATACAATCCGCAACGCTTCTATATATAATAAACTTTTCTAGCTTCTTTTAAATCGTTCTAGTCTTCATCGTTGATTGGATTGGAAATATCAAGAATAATTAATTTCCAGAGTCCAGACATATATAATCAATTAATATCCCCGAGTTGTGACTTGTAGACCATTTGGCAATAGCTTTTGGAATTTGTCTTGGAGCTTTTGGCTCTTTTACTTCGTCTCATTTCAATTTCTTCTATCCACAAAAAAAAATCAAATTTTCATAAAAATAAAAGTAAGAAAATGTACTTGAATTTGTTTTTTGGATGACCGAGAAATACATTTGAGGCTAACCATTAGGCCCAACCGCAACTCTCAAAACTCGAGGATACTGGGCTCGTCCATCTACCATTCTCCACTTAAATACTAGGCCTAATCCTTATGGCTGAACTTGAACCTGTGACTAAGTCACGAATCCATCAACCTTAGTCGCTTGAACTATGTGTCTATGTCCAAAGGCTTGAATGTTAGCATCAGCAAATTCATGTGGCTAACAAATCAAAATGAATTACAACATAGCAGCGGTAACAGAACATATGTTTACCCTTTTTCAAGAAAATGTTAATAATATTAACCATCAAAATGCATACCCATCAGTTTTTTCCTATAAGAAGCTCATCACACTAGCTAGATTCTATGCAAAGCATGAAGCTATAACAGTTTTAGTATGTTATTAATAGATAGATATCCGCAAATGTATCATATGTATTATGATGATTCTTTTGAAGTTATATGGACTTTCTACAAAAAAACGAGCATGTCACAAGACATGTAGCTCCCAAGGATTCAGTCGATCAACAATTCAAGTGTACATGAGTTGAGTTTAGAAAAGTTTGGTTCCTATCTCTCTTCTTCCCTTCAGGACTGAAACGGCAGTAGTAGATTCCTTTTTTCCTTTATCTACGTTTTGACCGAAGACAGATATTAAGGGAACTCTTTCCGCTTGATCTAAGTCTTGATCCTATTCTGGATTACCCTTTGCTATTCAAAACTACACCTAAATATAAAAGCTGCAAATACACTAATCCGAGGGGTAAGGACGTGGGGTGTATAGCTTTAGGCCTACACCTAAAATGAAACACTGCACACTGAAGCAGAGAGAATGTTTCCATGAACACTAAAGGTTAAGCCAGTTGCTGTCAAAGCTCTGATTCTCATGCCAGATATGGCAAATGATTATTGATGCAAAAAAATTCTAAAAGACATCACTTTAAACACTATTTGAGTCTACAACTGTCAAGAGATTCAAACCAATGATAACAACATGACATGTTAAATTTAGCATGAAGATTTTAAGTTTCAATTTGACAGAAAAAATCCAACTTAATTATCTATTCATGATATCAATAACTATCACATAGTTTATACACAGTATGGCTTTCTCAAATAAACCTACTAATAACATTTCTTCCATTCCGGTTTATGTGACAAACTTTCCTTTTTTAGTCTGTTTTTAAAAAAAAGCAGCACACTTCTAAATTTAGAAACAAATAGCTTTATAACCGCACAAATGATATGTTTAAAGCCACAACGTTCAAATGTTTTATAGCCACACAAATGCTAGGTCATGCTTTAGACCACAAGTTTCAAAAGTCTTCATTTCTTCAATAAACCTTAAATCGATCCAAACCGCACAAAATATTTTCATACATGGTTAATTTCACGATGCTAAATAACCATATATTACCTCGATTTTATCAATCACTTTGCATAGCTTATTAGTTTACATGATATGAGCTTATTTATTTTGCCTCAAATTCATCTTTTATCATATGATATAAGAGTAGGCAAGTTCATTTAGCAACAAAACCTAAAAATATAAATTCTAAATTTTACAAGGAAATTTTTTCTATTACTCTCACCATGCATTCTACTATTTATAACCGAAAATATTTTCGATATAAAATATACTTGCTCTTTGACGAAGGATTGGTAGCCGCCTTGAAAGCCTTCAAATCTCTTTCAAGATAATTAACATCATTAATTTCAATTGTTCTTTTGATGCTTGCAGTAAAAATTCGAGTCTCTTCTCTTTGTCTAGCTATCTCTATCTTCCGTTGCAATGCTTTCTCTTCTTGCAGTTGCATCTTCCACAACTTAACCTTCTTCTTCATCTCTTCTTCGTCAAACGCTATGCCAAGAATTTATTGTTCAGATTTGAAGATCAAGTTAGCATAGCGTATCTTCAACATCCCGGCCCGAATGATCTAGTTATCTTTTTCCAACGTCTTAACATCAACATTCATTGTCATAACCTAGAGATCAGAATGTAACTATGAACAAGAAGTAATAAGGTGCGCTATGGAAGTATTCAAAGCTATCAAAGTTACTCTTAAATTTTAAACTTTGCCCAGTTTTATATAAGAAATGGTTGATGGGACTTTCTTGAACTAATAAATCAATTACCTTGGTTCAAGAAGTTCCATCAACCATTTCAACTGGGCAAAGTTTAAACTTTAAGAGTAACTTTGATAGCTTTAAAAACTTCCATAGTGCACCTTATTACTTCTTGTTCATAGTTACATTCTGATCTCTAGGTTATCGCAATGAATTTTGATGTTAAGACGTTGGAAAAAGATAACAAGATCATTCGGACCGCGATGTTGAAGATACACTATACTGACTTGATCTTCAAATCCGAACATCAAATTCTTGGCATAGCGTTAGACGAAGAAGAGATGAAGAAGAAGGTTGAGTTGTGGAAGGTGCAACTACAAGAAGAGAAAGCGCTGCAACGAAAGAAAGAGATAGCTAGACAAAGATAAGAGGCTCACATTTTTACTGCGAACATCAAAAGAACAGTTGAATTTAATGATGTTAATCAACCTGAAAGAGATTTGAAGTCTTTCAAGGATGCTACCAATCCTTCGTCAAAGAGTAAGTATATTTTATATTGAAAATCTTTTCGATTTCAAATAGTAGAATGCATGTGAGTGTAATAGAAAAATCTTCCTTGAAAATTTAAGAATTTATATTTTTAGGTTTTGTTGCTAAAGGAATTTCCTACTCTTATATCATATGATAAACGATGAATTTGAGGCAAAAATGAATAAGCTCACTTGTAAACTAATAAGCCATGCAAAATGATTGATAAAATCGAGCTAATATATGGTTATTTAGCATCGTGAAAATTAACCATGTATGAAAAACCCTCCACCAATTCCGAACCCACCCCAAAAAGAACCACCCCCAGAAAAGCTCTCACGCGCCACCAATAGCCGGCGCGTGACTCACTTCCCAGGTTTTCAGATTTCTAATTATAAAACAAAATTTATGGTTTTCTCTCCCCTACTTTTTTCAGATCTGACCCCTGACTCCTACCGGTGGTCCTTCTGACCACCGGAACCCTCTGTTTCTTCCTCTTTCGTTCCAACTTCCTTCTCCCCCACCACCCTCCACCAATTCCGAACCCACCCCAAAAACAACCACCCCCAGAAAAGCCCACACGCGCCACCAATCGCTGGCGCGTGACACACTCCAACTCCTGCGACCTTGAGCTGGCCACCGGAACTTTGTTCCATCCTCCCAACTTATCTTTTTTCCCTCTTTACCCCGCTGATTTTGACCCTTTAGTACTGTTTTTAGGTCAGCCACTGTTTTCTGATGGCTGAAATTCAAGACAAACAGGACAAGGTTATTTACTACAATGCAGGATTCAAATCTTATGAGATAGTCAGATGCAACAATGAAGCAGGCTGGTTTGAATGGACAGAGCGCAGTCTAAATTCGATGAGGAGAGTCAAAGTAAGCAGCAATGTCTTGCGTTGGTTGGTGGCAACGTTTATCGAAGCGTCAAAAATACAAGAGAAGGTAGTGAACAGATGGAAAATACAGGAGCACTTCTCTGAGTATTTTTGTACTCTAAAATTTAACAGATATGGCAGATACATTAGTTTTATTGCTATCCATGGCAATAACAAGTCTGTCATTATTACACCGGAAACCAAGTACAAGGAAGGGTGGGGACACATTGCTTACAAAATCTCCAGGTTCATCTACGAGCCAAGAAAGGAAGAAAATATTCTGGTTCCCAAGTTGAGAAGGCCGGAAATTTCATACAAGGATGCTTGCTGTAGTAGTAGATGGACAACAACTGAGAAAACTGAATTGTCATCTTAAGACAATCTCATAGACGGGAGACTTAATTCGAATTCTGAGAGCGAACTGCTAAGGAGATGCATCGTGGGTAAATTTCACAACCATTCTCAAGAGCTTCCGAGTCTGAATGATGTGAGAATATGGGCAGACAACAACTGGAAGTCAGCCATTGGTATCAATGTCTTCGCAATGAATGATGCCCAGTTTCTCTTTGAATTACCTTCAAGGACAGCAGCAGAACATGTCCTCATTGGAGTTTGGACCTGGAAGAAGATGCCGGTGGACCTCCAATGGTGGAGTCCTACGACGGGGTGCTGGCCGGCGGAAGTAGCCAGAGATTGGGTCTGGATTCGGGCAATGGGTCTTCCATTATCCCTATGGTCAAAGGAAGTATTTAAAAGAATTGGCGACATGTGCGACGGCTTCATCGAGACAGAGGAGGAGACATCCCTCAAAAACCACCTCCAATGGGCCAGAATAAAGGTGAAGGGAGACGGAAGAAGGGTGCCGAAGGAAATAGAAATGACGAAAAGGGGCTTCGCCTATACCATTCCGGTTTGGTGCGAGGTGTCGGTTACCGTTAGAAAGGTGGAGAAAGATAAAGTAGGGCCAGGCTTTTGTCCAGAGGTCAAAGAAGGGGAACAATCCTATTTAGTGTCGAAGATAGTGGATACATGGCAAGAGCATGTGGGTACATCAAAGGAAGGGGGGATCCTAAATCATGGGTTTTGTGGCAAGAAGTTAGAAGGTAAGGGTAACTGTGGTACACAGTTGGACCTTATAAAAAGGAAGGGTACAGTGGGCTTATTAATGGACCCCATTGTAGAAGAAAAGGCCCAAGACTTTAGTAGCCCAGACTTTTCATTGGACCTGGTTAATATCGAAGTGCAGGCCTTCAATAAGGCAATTACAAGAGAAGGAGGACTCAAATCAGTGTAGTTCAGGATGAGGCAACGGTGACGGAGGTTCCCGAGGTCAACCAAGCAGAAGCTCAAGGGGAAGCAGGTAATTCCATAGCGGTGGAGGCAACGCCTCTGGGAATTCAATTCCCAGATGAACACAACCCTCATTCAAACACACCTATCTGGATTCAACAACATATAATCAAGCTGGGCAAGGAGTTTGGTGTAGATTTTAAAGGATGTGAGGAAAAAGCGTTTGAACTCTTTCTGAAAATTGATGGTAACAAGCTGGAAAATAAAACCAATTAGAAGGCCCAGAGATCTCAGAAACGGAAAGGAATGTTTGAGCTAAAGAGTCTAGAACTAGACACAAGCTTTATGAGTTATGGCACAAGAAGTAAGGGGGAATTCCTAGCCTTGAAAGATCGATGAAGTTAAATATAGTTTCATGGAATGTGAGGGGGCTGAACTGTCAAAGGAAAAGAGGATTGGTAAGAAATTTGCTGTCAATTTGGAAAGCTGATGTAGTTTGCCTACAAGAGACAAAACTGTAGGGGGACATCGCTAACACAGTTAAGGAGATATGGGGAAGTAGATGGGCAGATTATGTTCAGTTGGAGGCCAGCGGCACAAGGGGGGTGTTATGGGATAAAAGATTCTGGGAAGGGGAACTAAGTAGTGTGGGGGCTTACTCTGTCACATGTTCGCTGCCAGGGAAGGCCCAAGATATCAATTGGCACCTAACTGGTGTATATGCACCAAATAACAGGGTGGAAAGGGAAGAAACATGGTGAGGGATAGGAGCTGTAAGAGGAATATTTTCTGGTCCCTGGGTGGTGTGTGAGGATTTCAACACTGTGAGATTCCCAACTGAAAAAAGTGATGGCAACAGAGTTACCAGGTCAATGACAGACTTCTCTGACTTCATTGACGATATGGAGCTTGTTGATTTGGATCTCTATGGGGGAAATTATACTTGGAGAAAAGGAGATAGACACACTACAGCTGCCAGGTTAGATAGATTCCTTCTATCTGAGGAATGGGACACCAATTTTAATTGTGTCAAACAGAGTATTCTCAATAGAGTGAATTCAGATCATACACCACTATTGTTGCAGTGTGGAGATTGGGGGCAGTCAAAGTCTTATTTCAAGTTTGAAAACTAGTGGTTGCAGACAGAGGGTTTTGATGAAAAAGTTAGGGACTAGTGGGAATCTTTTAACTACAATGGCAGGCCTGATTATGTACTAATGGCTAAGCTGAAGGCTCTGAAAGGAAAGCTCAAAGAGTGGAGCAAAACCACCGAAGGAAACCTTAAACTCCAAAAAGCTAATGTGTTGGCACAACTAGCTGACTTGGAAGCAATACAAGAACAGAGACCGCTAGAAGAAGGGGAAATCGCATCTAGATTGGCATTGTCCATAGAATTTGAGGACATAGCCATGCATGAAGAGACAGCTTGGAGACAGAGGTCCAGGGCCTTATGGCTCAAAGAAGGAGATAGAAATACCAGATTCTTCCACAGAACAACAAACCATCATAGAAGAGTCAACAATATTGATAAGTTAAGAGTCTTTGGAGAAGAAATCACAGAACCCGAGGAGATTAAGAGAGAAATTGTTGAATATTATGAGGAGCTATATTCAGAAACAG